>LR749680.1:740835-849026 GCA_902729485.2 Mus minutoides | reverse complement strand
CCCAGTTGGTGGTGTTGTTTGGGGAGGTCTGGAAGGGTGGTCTTGCAGAAGGAAGTACATCACTGGTGTTGTGTTTGAGGTTTCAAAGCATCCTACCATTCTCAGTGCTCTGGCTTCCTGCTGCGAGATGTGAGTGCTTAGCTTTCTGATCCTGCCTCCTTTCTGTTGCCTGCCGCCTGCTGTTTGCTGATACATTTTTTCCATCGTCATTTATGTTAACCCCTTTAAACTATAGCCAAAATAAACTCTTGGTTTCATAAGTTGCCTTTGATTGGTGTTTTATCACAACAGTAAAGTAACTAACACAGTCTAGAAGCTGTTTACTGTTTCTGCTGGCTGAGAGTTGGAAGTTACTTCAGCATAACTAGCAAAATCAAGACAAAATATAGAAGCCTTCAAAAACAATAGCTAGATGCTTGACAAGTAGATGCTCTCTAGATAGAGCTATTGTTAGGACACTTGGATGTAATTCTTTCTCTCAAGAAGGTCACATCCTGTCTTGTATAAGTGTTATCATTTCCTACATCTCTCTTCCAGTTTCTCAGTATCTTACCCTCTTTCTCCCGCTCTTACAATGCTAACATTTAAGTCTGAAGCACTCGAATTCCCTGTGTCTTCTTCTTTTTTATTATTAGATATTTTCTTCATTTACATTTCAAATGCTATCCACTTTCCTAGTTTCCTCTCTGAAAATCCCCTATACCCTCTCCCCTCCCACTGCTTCCCAACCTACCCTCTCCTGCTTCCTGGCCCTGGCTTTCCCCTATACTGGGGCATATAATCTTTGCAAGATCAAGGGTCTCTCCTCCCATTGAAGGTCAACTAGGCCATTCTCTGCTACATATGCAGCTAGAGACACGAGCTCTGGGGGTACTGATTATTTCATATTGTTGTTCCTCCTTAGGGTTGCAGACCCCTTCGGCTCCTTGGGTACTTTCTCTAGCTCCTTCATTGGGGACCCTGTGTTCCATCCAATAGATGACTGTGAGCATCCACTTCTGTATTTGCTAGGCACTGGCATAGCCTCACAGGAGACAGCTATCCCTGTGTCTTCTTAACAACTGAGCCAACTTTGCTTTACTTGGAAGTATCCTGAGTCCTCTTCTGCAGCCTAGCCAGGTTCCAGATTTACCCAGGTGGAGATACACACTGGAAACAGTCCTAAGCTCTCTCCAGTCCCTGTCCCTCAATGCTTTCCACTCCCCCTTCTTCCCACTCTATTCTCGGGGTCTCTCTAACTTAAAGAGTACATAGTACCATTCAGTCCTGCCCTCAAATTAAGGTTATACCAACTATGTATCATGCAACCATGCAGACCCTCCAATGGTATTCATGGTAGAGAGAAGTTGACGAAAAAGAACAAAATCCAATGGCCAGGAAAAAGGCTGGACCAGAGAAGATTACCTAGCACACCTCTCGGCATAGCCAGGGAGGACAGAAACCCTCCCGGGCCTAAGAGTCAAAATCAGGCTGCAAACATCACAAGGTGTTCAGCAGCAAGAAACCAGGGTATCCTCAGTAGTATATAAATACAGAAGCAGACAGGACACGCAGGCCCTAGGGCTAGATGCCAAGTTCAAGACCGTCTAAGGACTTTGAGTTCTGAATCTACTCTCTGGCAAAGAAAATAAAAGCTAAGAGATTAAAAAGATAGAGGGAGGAGAGAGAAAATAAACTTGGTTTTGTCTTTTCACAAAGAAACTTTTCAAAAAAAGAGCCAGCAAAGCCCTCCCAGCTCGCTGGGTGCCAGGCAGAATGTTGAGACACCAGCCCTAGAAAGAGACTAAAGAGACTAATAGACTCTGGGTTGAGCATTTGAAGTTACCCATTTTGTCAACAGCATTCTGTGTACCAACATACCTGAAAAGAGAGGGACCACTGAAAGCCCCAAATCTACCCAGGGCGACTGGCACAGCAAACACACACAAGCTCTTCTCAAAGCCTGGTAAGAAAAAGAGAAAGAGGAAAATTTCCTTCCTCCCTGTGATCCTATCCTGTCTCTGTGTCAGAATCTGTATCTTGGGATAACTTTGAAGTTTTCAATTTTTACTTTCTGGGTCTATGCCTCAATAATAATAATAATAATAATAATAATAATAATAATTAATAATAATAAAACATAAGTAGCCTCTCTGCTATGCCAACTCACTTCTTAATAACTTCATAAGGTTTTTGTCTGAAAGCACTTACCATTCATTATTTTCCCACTCTGAAACTCTGTATCTCTCTCCTGTCCATCATGTCTAATAGGCACTCTTTCAAAACTACCTACAGCCTGGCCTTTCTATGTCTGTGGCCTTTCTAAGCCTGGGAAGGAAAAGGAAATATTCTGGCAGCTTCTAGACTTTAAGAATTCACTGAGTAAAGACTGCCAACACCTCCTTGTCAGAATGTATACAGTGCTCATAAAAAAGGGGGGGAGGGGACTTCTAGAAAGTCCAACCAAAGAGTTTGAAACTTCTTCAAGGTTTTAATAAAGCAGTGTGGTGTGCGACGGACACAGTCAGCAGGGATCCACAACAATTCCTTTTTCTCGATTAACACGTGATCTTGGCAGTAAGAGTCCACTCCTGAAGTCTACGGGCGGAAACCACAAGAACTTAACGGTAACTCATTAACGTTTCGTCTGATCTTTGTTTATGAAGAATGTCACCAAGACCTTACAAGGTTAATCAATGTTACGAAGTCCGACCTCTATGTTGTTATTTATCTTAATAGCCAGGGTGTTCATGAGATGACTTGCATCTTGACTGACCAGCTACTGCCCCTATTTTTACCTCAGGGAACTCTGTCCCTCTCTCCACATTTCTGTGTCTTCAGCTGCTGTTGCCATCTGATTAGAGCCTCTTAGATGTGTAAGTCTGACCTAACCTTTCTTCTACCTTATATAAACTCAGATTTCTGTCTGTTTGCTGCTCTAAACAGGATCTGAGTCAGGCATCTTTCTTTCCATCAAAACCAGCATCCTTCTCAAAGACCCCTCAGCATCAGTACCAGCTCATTTCTTTCAGTCTTCCTACCTAAACTTCCCATTTCTCCTTCCACCCTGTTTTCCTATCCTGCTACTAAGTTTTAGCATCTGTCTCTTTGAATGGCTTTGAAGATTTTTCAAAGGTTAATTTTTATCATCTGGCTCTATGCCCCATTAATTTCAAAACAAACAAAAAAATGTAAGTAGCCTCTCCGCCATGCCAACTCACTTTTTACTAACCTCATAAGGTTTTTTTTTTCTGAAATCACTTACCATTATTTTCCCACTTGTGAAATTCCATGTTGTCTAATAAGCCCATATTCAAAACTATCTGCAGCCTGGCCTTCCTATGCCTATGCTGTCTCCAGGGACCTCTATTCTAATCAATCTACTTCTCGTGTCAGTGTCCCTGTTCACACTGTCCTCCAACTCACCAAACACAGGCCTTATTCATGACATCATTCTTTTGACCAAATCTGAAGCAGATAGTCACTGCTTTGTAATGACCATGCTACACATGGTAAAATCATAAGAACCAGACAGACCTACGTTTTTTTGTTTGTTTGTTTTGTTTTGTTTTGTTTTGTTTTTGCCCTTGTGGAGTTACTATCTCATGTTACAACAGTTAGCTAACCTCCTGAGAAAAGGTAGGTTCCTTCTCTCAAACTTTATAATTTAAAAATCCTAAGTAGAGAGAATTTTTATTTAAAGTAAACCTTGGCTGGTGCTGTGGAGAATACTCATAGTCCTGGCACCCCAGAGGCAGAGACAGAAGGACCCCTTCAGATTTAAGGCCAACATGAGCTACATAGTGAATTCAAGGTCAGCCAAGGGTACAGAGTGAGAGCTTGTCATACTCACACACAGAGACACACACACACATACACACGGCACCACTCCTTTTTAAAAAATTTGTAAATTGAATGAAATTTTGTTTTAGAAATAGATTTCCAAATATAAGTGCATAAAAGAGAATTTCAAATCCCAAAGTCTCGTCACAACCCTCTAGGAGTCTTTATGAAATATTTATCCATCTCAGAATCCCACGCCTCAAAGTCCAGGACCCTTGGAGCTCCCCTTGCTCCCCAAACAGTCAGATTCTTAATAGAAACACACGACTTTGCTTTGGGTTCCCTCTGTGGACCTTGCACAGTGAGCAGCAGCTAAGCTCCCCATGTGTGCCAGAACAGATCAAAGAAAGCCCAGACGCAAGTGTTCACACTCACAAATGTCTGGATACTGTAAGCCCCCCGTAATCCAAGCAGGTTTAAGTTTCAATATCCATTTGCAACTGGAGGAAAATGTGACCCTTGACGGCGGTCTTCCCAGTATTTCGTGCCCATGGTCAAAAGAGGGGTGAATAACAGGAAACAGAAGAGGAGTGTTAACCAACATGTGAACTCCACTACAAGAGTCATTCATTTCTACCTCTAAGTAATGTTTCATCATTTGGACCTCAAATGAACCTGTCACCAGACATCATGGGAGCTTTTAGGGCCAAATCCCCAGAAGCTTTCTGCATGACTCTGTTTCTGACAACTATTTTTAGTGTAATAACGCCGCCTCTGCTTCTGTGACATTTCCCAGAACAATCGTAAATCTGAGATCAGACAGAAGGGAATTTTATTTGGATTTAAACTTGGGCAATGAGAGGGTCAAGATTAGCCATATTTTGGATATGGAAGTCCCATGGTCAAAGCTCAGATGATTTCTAAGGAGCCAAGTGAACAGCTGACCTAGAAGAGTAAATTGGGGCAAAAAAAAAAAAAAAAAGATAGGGCAGGAGAAACAGCTGAATGAAAGAAACACTTGCCTTGCAAACACAAAGACCTAAGTTCAATCCCCAGAACCCATCTAAGAAAAAGCCAAGTCTCATGTCACATGGTTGCAATCCCAGCACTGGGGAAGCAGAAACAGGCAGATTCTGGAGGTTCTCTGGTAGCCACCCTAGCCTACTTGGCAAGATCCATCCAGGGAGATACCATGTCACAAAATGAGGAGATGGTGGACACTTAATTGAATTTGCACATTTTTAGTGAATTAGCAAATACACAATCTAGTTACCTCTAGAAAGCTTGGATACTATTTTGACTACCTCTAATTATTGAGTCTTTCTGAACCAATAAAAAGATTGTGTGTGTGTGTGTGTGTGTGTGTGTGTGTTGTGCACACACACAGAAGTTGACATCAACTGTGGTCTTCTATCACACTCTGTCTTGTTCTTTAAGGCAGAGTCTCCTAATGAACCTGAGGCTTGCCAGTCTGGCTGGACTGAATGACCCGGATTCCCTAGGAATCTTCTTGTCTTTGCCTCCCCAGTGCTGGAACGGTGGGGACATCTAGGTCATGGATTTTTTTCCACTTCTCAAGTCTTTTAATTTCTTTAGGTTAAATATTCTTACAGAACACTATTTACAATGCTTATATTCTATTATAATGATATACCATGTTTATTCTATTTTGGATTAATAGGCTTTTTCTTCTTTTTCTGTTAATAGGACATTGCGACAAATCGCTTTATAAGAATTGCTTTAACTTTTTGTATAATTTTGTAGGGCGTAATATTAAAATGGGAAATATTAGGTTGAAACATATGTTTTAGTAGTCCTCTTTTTTACTTATGATTTTTAGTGTTTTTGCTTTTCTTTTGAGATGAGGTTTTAGTACATAGCCCAGTTCGCTGTGGTGTTAGCCAGCCCATGCTAGCCTTGAACCGCTGATTGCTCTGCCTTAGCTCCGGGGCTCATCCTACAGTGTGCTCCTTCTCTCCTGGTTCCTTTGTTTTTGTAAAAAAGTGGTATGTGCTTACCTTAGAAAGTATACACAGTAGAAGTACAAAGACACAAGCAATGTAGGCACCAAGCTCTTAGCAGTCAGCAAAGCCAATGCTAACACTGAACGGGCATTATCTCATTTGTGTTTATATAGAGACAGATTGGAGTGATTCTGTGCGTGCGGTTAAGCTATTTTAAAAATAAAAATATGATATATATGATGTGGTTTTAATTTTACTGAAAAGAGAAAAACATGAATAACTAAAAACAATACAAATACCAGAACTGCAGATATAGATGAAATACTTCTACTATTCACTACAAAAAACCCCAAAACTCTAATAGTTAAATCTTCAGCATAAAACTTCAAAATGTATTCTAATTTCTTATGATTTTTTAACCTCTTTTCTTAATTTTGATGAAATCTTGGACAGGCATAGTGCAGCACACTTTTAACCCCAGAACTTGGGAAGTAAAGGCAGGGGCAGCTATGAGTTCAAGGTCAGTTTGACCCACATATTAAGACCCAGTCTCAAAAGAAAATTAACAATAACAAAAAAGAGAGGTGTCAGTTGTCAAAGCATTTGCTGCACAAGGGTGAGGACATGAATTTGATCCCCTAAGAGCCACATTAAAAAAAATCCTTTGTTTTTGCAAAAAGTGGTATGTGCTTACCTTAGAATTATGACTATACTCTGTGCTTTTGCATCACAGTGATGGCTACTCCGACAATGCACTTTTAATAACTCTGTAAAAACACATGTTAAATCTAACAAAGTTTATCTAAGGAATGTTCTAGAATCCTAAGCCCAGGCAGCACTCTAGAGAGATGGTGGTTCAGAATGTCCCTTCTTATAATGACTGTGGGCTGAATTTACGGCCAGAAACTAAGAAATAAGAAAATAAGACATACAGAGGTTTACCCAATTGGTACAATTGGCACTTGCCTTATTTGGGCATCTTTAAGCCTGAAATTGGTTAGCAGTCCAGCTGCTGTGGTTGGCCAAACCTTGATTGCTTGATTACTAGGCTATATTCTTCAATTAGATCTTAATCTACTTACAACCCAGATTAAGTTGCTGTTCTCTACATGGGAGCCCTTCATCACCCAAGTACAGATAAGGGTTTTCACAAACAGCAAGCCAAATTCTTTTTAATGTTTTCACCAGGAAACAACGTTTTCAAGGCCCTATACTGGCATTCATTCTTCAAGGAAAATCTCATATAACCTGAAAGGGGGCAGGGGTCTCAAGAGTGGGAAATAGTGCTGGGTGGGCCTGGGCTTGTCTTCTCACTGCTCACAACTTTCAAAGACAGGACTTATCACCGGAACTGTTAACCATGAAGAAGCATACATGTAAAAACACATAAAGTAATTCTCCATGCCTCCCACAGTCAGGATATCACAAGGTAATAATGTAAGGCTGGGCCTTCTGGCTGCTCTGTCAGCTTCATGAAGGCCAATGGCAGTCCGAGGTGTAATTGAAGGGGTGCCAGTCTTCAGAGATTGTTACCCATGACCCTGTGAGATGGGGACCACATAGCAAGAGGGAAAGCCTACCTGTCCCAGTGCCATGGAAAGACAAATCCAGCACATTTTCAAATTCTGAGATCACAGACTTGACTGTAAGTTGAGCAATATTTGGTGATTGTCAGAGAGAGTCCAGAAATCTCAGACTCATTAGGACTAAAGAAAGCAAACGAAGCCACAAAAGCCAGATAAACTGTTGGGTGGCGATGGTTCACACATTCCTTCTGCCTCCGCCAACTGAGTAGCTGTGACTATAAAAGCACATGCCCATATAAATGTCTTTTGGTTCCATTCAAATTCTTGAACATGTTTCTATATACAATTTGCAGCTCATTCCTCAGAGGTTCTGAAATTATCTGGAAACAGAACCTTCCATTTTATCCATAAAGAACATCTTGGTCATCCAATGGAATGCAGAGGCAAAGGAGATGAAGAACCACGATCGTTGACTTCTGCAGCATGAATTCAGGGATATCATTAGTTGTGCACAGATGTGGTAGCCAGGGGGCTGGACATCCCTGAAGAGGACTGGACTGTTTGGCTCTACCCTCTTAATGACCCTAAGAAATTCATTCCTCATGTGGACAGAATGGCCAGGGGACTGAATGGAGGGGGCACACATTGCTCATCCTTCACACTGACGACCTGAGTGTCGACCTTTACCAGAAGGAATCCAAGGTTCCATTGAATCAACTTGACTTTTTCATGTCAAAATGTTCTGACATTTGGTTTTAATGGGGAAAGCTGACTTAAGTCAGCCCAGGAATCATACACATCTTATATACACTCATGTGATCCCACTCCCTGAAGCAGATCTTTGATGGGAAGAACTTAAATTTAGCATTAAAAAAGAAAAGGGTGGCAGTGGATTCTGCTACCAGATAACAAAGTGGGGAGGCTCTAGGCCTTTAGCGCATCAACAGGAAGATAGCAGACCACAGGCATGTCTTATGAAGGCCACAGCTGTCACCAGTACTAACTTTGCCCCAGCTACCACACACCTTAAGTAGTAATGTTAACCATCTTGCTTTTAAGATCTTTCTGTCTTTACTATGAAGCTAATATTTTAATTTTAGGTATTTCCCACAAACAAAAGAATTTAAAAACAGAAAGAAAAGAAAATGAGGTAGCTAAGAAAACAGTCAACTCAAGGATACTTGTTAATTTCACCAAGAAATGAGAACTCGGATATAAATCCCAGAGCTGGGATTTTACAACTTAGGCCTCAGTTTACTCGTCTGTGAAGTGGAGCCAGTGGTAACACCTACACCATTAAGATATTAAAAGATGATATACATAAAAGGAAGTAGAAACTGGAGTCCCATCAGGAGACAGAAATGACGCAACAGTATGAGCAAAGGTTTACTGCAAGCAATTCTTAAATATTTGCATGTAGTTACTGCTACATGGGAATAAAATTCAACTATGAAGAGTCCTCTAGGTCTGAAGAGAACTTGAGGAACAAGCTTGACCTCCTCTATGGTGGAGATTCACCTGGAGAATATGAGGCTGTGTCTGAAGATGATGGGAAATTGCCCAGCGCTGACCACCAGGCAGTAGAACGTCACCGAGCAAGAATGGCTTTCCTCTGCTGCTGCCAGGATACCACACCAAGGAGCCACTGCCTAGCCTGCCTGGATTGATGGGCACCCATAGGCATCCATGTGCTACTGGTCACAGCACAGCTCAGAAGCAAGAGACAAAAACCATCCGGGGTTACTAATGTCTGTTGTGCATAATTAAATCAATAAATATTCCAGTAACACAAGAAAAGGGATGACTCGGGGGACTTGGAGCAGAGATTTTATAAGTCAGCAAGTGGCTGCGGAAGAGGTCTCATTGCTGTTGCCATCACTGCCACTGTTGCTGCTAGACTCCTGACACCAAAGTGGACTGTGGAGGTGTAGCTGAGACCTGGTGCCCCACTCCCACCCAGCCTGAATTTTCCCCTATCTTCTAAACCTGTAGATGGGCACAGACAGTTTGGAAAGCAATAACATGTGCCCACAGAAGACTGAGATCTGATCCCCCTTATTAAACTAATGGGTACTCATGGAAAGCATCCACAGTATGTTGAGTCATGAATCAGTGGGTCCTCCCAAAGCAGAGGTTGTGTGCGCCATGTTGTTTTCAATCACAGATACTGAAGGGCATTACACGCCCCCCCCAAAAAAATCAGCTAAAATAAAATTCATTCTCTGACTTCCACCTGCCCGGAATGCTCCTTGTATCTGCTGCAAATAACATAGAAAAATAAAATAAAATAAAATAAAATAAAATAAAATAAAATAAAATAAAATAAAATAAAGACAACTTCTAAGCATTATCCTTAAACACAGTAACAGACACTCACCTTTCAGCTAGAGGAATTTGACTCAGATAGATACTTCAAACTGGGTAAGAGCCATGGATTGACAGCATCTAGGACAAGCTGCAAATGTTTCTTTTTAAAAATCTGATGCTGTGTGACATCTCCAGCACTGTCCCTCTTGCATACTGAAGGTAGACTGGGATAACACCTTGAGATACTTTTCTGTCCCCAGATCCCATCAGGAAGAGGGTGTGTGTCATAACTTGAGATAAAGCTGACAGAGGATTACAGGTTGAGGACCCTGAGGGTCTAATATTTCCAGTCTCAGAATGTGTCAAAGAATAGTCCTGGCAAGAGCTTCGTGAGTCCTTAGTTGGAAGCCACCTCAGACCACGTGGGAGTCAGCAAGAACCCATCATTATTGGATAAGGAGTCCAAAGACCAGAATAACCAAGAGATGATGACATTCTGAAATAAAGCAATGGTTTCTGTGTCCAGGATTTCATTTGAGGAAGCAAACAAGGGACCTCCAATTTGGCTGTCTGATTGGCAGGGAAAGGGGAGCATACTTGAGCTAGTATGTACAGCTGAGCTCTGGTGGGGCTGGACTAGAGCCCTTTTTCCATTAGCAGCTTTTGTGCTCCATCCAAGTTCTTCTGAATGAACACTCTCTAACTCTTCTACCTCAGAATTGTCCCTCCTCAACCGAGGATCTTTGTTCGGGGTAATGCTACCATGTAGTTGACAAGACTTGTGGTCATATGGCCTAGAAGAGTTGGTCTTCAAGCTTTGGTGGAGTGTTCTAGAATCTCAAAGCTCTACAATAAGACAGAGTGACTTTCCAGAGTCTGTACCTTATACTTAAACATGAGCATATCTAATCCAGCCATCTGATCCTTCAACTGAGGTTTTCAGGGCTCCCTGTGGTTGTGGAAATAAACTGAGAACCAGCTAAGAAGTGGGTCTGATATTCACCATGCTCCTCACCAGGCCTAGGCTCTAGCTACCTTAGCAAAGTCTGCAGAGATTCATGTCTAGGAGACTTGACGTGTGTGTGTGTGTGTGTGTGTGTGTGTGTGTGTGAGTGTCTGTGTGTGTGTTCTGCAGCCAAGAAGCCATAAAAATATATCTCCAGTGGATAGAAGATAGAGCAGGGCTAGGGAAAGAGCCAACCAAGCTTTGTACTAAGATAATACTCCCACCAAAACACAGAGTTTCTTACCCAAATGCATCCAGACTCCATTTCATCTGGTCTGTCCCAATTCCTTGGCTATTAACAATAGGGACAATTTTAGCAGATTAGAAAATGAATGGACAAATTTTAAAGGAAAAATTTGTATTGTCGTCACTGGGCAATGTCCATACTTAAGGGAGTCAGTATTGATTGTCAGCTTGACAGGACCTAGAATCCTCTAGGCAAACCTGTGAGGAATCATGTAGATTGGAGTAACGGAACTGGGAAGACCCACCCCAACTGAGTAGCGCCGCTGTCCAGGCTAGGGTAAGAACGAGAACGTAGATTAAACACTAACATCCATTGCCCCTCCACCTGCTTCTTTACAGTAGATACAGTATGTCCAGCTTCATCAGGATCCTGTGCTCATGGTGTCCACACCCTGATGGACTGTGCCCCAGATCTGTGGCCAAAATAAACCTCCCCTTTCCTTAAGTTGGTCTTGTTGGGGAGTTTCATCACAGCAACCTGTAACTGATTAAGTACTAAAGCTATGTGGGTGGTTTTGTTTGTTTGTTTGTTTGTTTGTTTGCTTGGTTTTTTGTTTTTGCCTGTTGTAACATTTTTATTTGTTTAATTTCTCTTTCTTTTTTCTGCAGTAAAGTTCCACTACATAGAGCTATGTTCACTGAGCTGTCCTGGAACTCACAGAGATCAGTCTGCCTCTGCTCCCGGCACACTGGGATTGAGAGCAAGAGACTCTATGCCTGGAGACAAGAAGTTTCTTAAGGAAGGATTTATTTTGGATTATGGTTTTATGAAACACAGCCCATCACGGTGCTGGAGGCATCTGCCTGGCTTTTCTTCATTTGCTTTTCAACTAGCATACAAAGGAACAGGTCTCACCACCTTGTTCCCAAACTTGCCCAGTTCTTAGCTGTCTCCTCCCCTGCCACTCCCCTGAGCCCCAGTCCCCAGCTCTGGAAAATAAAACCCTGACTTCTGTTAAGAAAACGGCAGACACTGGACATTATGTTAAACAGGGTGGCTTAAAAGAATGAGATTTTACTCATTTGAAACAAAGAGAACACAAAGATTTTGTTTCTGTGTTGTGGGGGTAGTTTGTTTTCACTGTTGATTTCTTTAAGTCAAGGCCATTTCTTTTTTTTTTTTTTTTTTTTTTGAGATCATGAAATAATTATATTTCTCCTTTCCCTTTCCTCTCTAAGCCCTCCCATATGCCAAACACCTCTCCTTGAATTCCTTAAAACCCATGGCCTCTTTTTCTACTAATTATTATTATGTGCTTATACACACACACACATACACACACCTAAATATAACCCATTCAGTGGGTACAATGCTGCCTGTATGTATGTTTTCAGGGCTGACCATTGGGCAGAGGACAACTAATTCATACTCTAACAACCCAGCATTGGAAACAGGCTGGAAACCTTTCCACCCTCTATCAACCTCAGCAAAGCCGCCTTTGAGCTTCTTTGAAACGTACTGGTATTTGTCCAATGGAAGACGTATACCCCACCTACACTGTGTTCACACCCACCTCCTGCCCACTCTCCTTTCGCCCCTGCCTCGCTCAAGCCTTGGGGCACAAAACCAGCACTGACACCAGCTGGACCTGGCTGCTCACATAAACCCATGGAGCTGCCTCCGAAGACTGGGGTCCTGGAAACATGGAAGAGCTCATGAGGATTGCTAATGAAAAAGAAGAGATCAAGACAAGCTCCCTGCAGCCAAGCTGAGCTTAATCCCGAGTGGAACTGAAGGGATGGGCTCTCGACTAAAGCCAACGCCAGATATGGGTGTTTTCTCTTCTGAGCTGCACTGGAGGACACGTTAGAGAATTGTTTGGGCTCAGACTGTCAAAAAGTAGAAACCATCACAGATTCTAAAGTGATGAATTAGAGTGTGTGTCTAAGCTGAGCAGTAGCTCACTGAGGCTCTGATGCGGTCACAGTGGCAGTCAGCTCAAGCTGCAGACTCACCTGGAAAACTTAAAATGCTGTTCTGAGAATTAATTGGCTTAGTTGTCCTATAAAGTCGAGTGCCACGCGGTGATCATGCTAGGGAGTTGGTTGACAACTGTGAGTTAGAAAGAGACAGTCTAGAGCAGTGGTTTTCAACCTCCCACTGCTTTGACCCTTTAATACAGTCCCTCATGTTGTGGTGACACCCCAGCCATAAAATATTTCACTAGTACTTCATAACTGTAGTTTTGCTACCATTATAAGTTGTAATGTAAATATCTGATATGCAGGATATTTGATAGCTACAGGTCTAGAGTCACGGTTCTGGAATATGAGTCTGCATGGGAATCTTGGACAAGAAGAGTGCTGAGTTGGAGTAAATGGTTGTCCCTCCCTCTCGCTCAGAAGATAAAACCTTGTTAGAACTGAGGATCTGCTGCTTTCTCAAGCTTCTAGGTAATATGTCACTGCTGTCAGAGTGAAGCTGGAGAATCCAGGACGCATCCCAGTGCTGCTGGGGTGGCGTTTGGAGACCTGACGTGGGCTGTATGACAGTCTGTGGATCTCCATTCAGTGATGAGAGGATGCATCAGCTCGTGCACAGGCCTAGGGATGTAACGGTGAGCATCCTAGCCATAGGGACAGAACATGGCAGTGAGCCTGTGTCGCTTCTCTCTAGTCCTTCACAGCTTCATATCCCAAGCTTCTGTTGATTGGCATTTTTGGTACAAATCGGTGCACTCGAGACAACCTTGGCGAGCTCAGTCTACCCTGACTTGGGAACGTTTGAAATTCCATTCTTAAAGCACTTTCTGGATTTCTCCGATCTTGGCTAGGCTTTCCTTCCATTTACAAACTTCCATCCTATATTGTTCAGCCAGCTTGCTTCTCTGCCAGCATCTGAACCGGAGACTGTAGGCTGTCATCATGGAAAGAAACATAAGGTCAGCGTTAAGTTACTACACGAACCATGGTGAATTCCAACAAAATTACACGGTATGAGAATCCGACTCCTGTCGTCATATGGTTCTTGCTGAGATAGGCTGTATGTGGAATTTCTATTTAAGAACAGAATGTTCTGTTTAGAACACTTAGCCATTCCTTCCTCAAAGAACCCTCAAATAAATATCGCCCAACCTATTTCGATAGGACCCCAACATCACCACCTCAATCCAGGACAGGGCTTGCAAGCCCAAGCCAGCCAGCCCATGCTTGAAGCAAACAACATATTTTCAAGAAAAAAATAAGTCACAATGATGTAACAGGATAGTAGGAAATCCAGCCAGAGGGTTAGGTCACAGAGTCATGCCAGATAAACTGTGGTTCTGGGCTGAAAGAGTTCTAGCACCCATCTGGCAAGCTACTGCACCAGGGTGAGAAGTTAGTTGGACACCTTCCCCAGACTGACCCAACAGACTTTTTGTTTTAATTTGATAGCCCCAAGCTAAGAAACACTGCGAATAGATATTATTGATTTTCTGTCATTGTCAAAATTCTTACTTTATGGAGAAAACCAGGGGTCCAATAAAGGACAGAGTCTTCTCCCATGACCCCGTCCTGAGCTGCTCAGCCTGGGCGGACAGCCACCTTTGAGAGGCTCTGATTGGGGCTGAATTAATTCATCCACGGCATCCACCTTTGCTAGGCTCTGTCCAGGCAGACATGTTAGTGCGTCTCTATCCTCAGACAACTCAGCACAAAGACCAGAAGAGATTTTGCCGGGGATTGTCAAGATCGAGTCTTATAAATAGATAGTGGGTGGATCTGGTGATCACAATCCCAACCACGTGACTACATGAGTGACGAAAGCAGGAGGATACTAAGCTCAACCTCCGCCAGGGCTACAGACGAGCCCCAGCACGCGCAACTTCAAAACCAAAGTGGAAGAGGGCTGAAGGCATAGCGCAGTGGAAAGTCCCTGCGTCCACCCTCCTAGAATAAAACACACTAAGAATAAACAGGGCCTAGCCAAGCGGCCTGATGGCTGAGCAAGGTCCTGGGTTCCATTCTCAGGACCACAAGATAAAGAAACAATGAATGAATGATTGGTCTTTAGCGTACCTGCCAGTCATCGGTTCCCGTGGTCAACAGGCAAGAATGAAGAAAAGCATGCCAATTCCACTGCTTTTAATTTTTCAGAATTAAGCAGGAATGGGAAAAATACTTTGCCACAAAAGTATTTGTTTTTATTTTGTTTTGTTTAAATGTTGCATGCAAAGAGCCAAGGCCCTGACTCTGTTTAGGTCACAGTCTCCCTGGGAAGTTGGTTGACTAAAAAAACATTCACCTCACTCCCTTATCCCCAAAACACCAGGACAAATGAAGCAGGAAGGTAGGGAGAGGTCAGAGGAAGTGGGCAGGGGACTTCAGGTCCTGAGTGACAGGTGGTATTCTGCAGGGATTATTATGTAACTACTACTATTCTGAGAATTTACTATAGACTTATTAGTTCTCATAATTGCACTAAAAAAATGATTACTGACGCCAGCCTCTATTTGAAGGGGAAACACACAGGGAAGCCGTGGAGCCTCCTTGGGGTCACACAGCCAGTCAGTGGTGTAGTCAGGGAGTGATGGTCAGGGCCTGCAGTGTGCCTTGTGACAGCATGAGCCGAATGTGACGTCCGTCACAGGAGCTTTGGTCTGGAAAATCCTGAATCCTGGCCCTTCCTATGGTATGAGATTGGCTAAATTTCTCAATCCCTCCTGTCGCAATGCCTCATTTATCAAAAGGGTTCTAGCAGTGCCTTTCCAAATTATTGGAGACACTAAATGAGAAAAAAAAATAGCATTCATCTGGAATTTCACACAAGGTAACAGCAACTTTGTTTCATGCCCTGGAGGTTCAAGGAAGTTCATCCAAGAAGTTTACAGGCCATCCACACATTGCACAGAGCTGTGAAGATTCACAGTAGTTCTGATACATCCGTGCTCAGAGTTAAACGCCGGACATTTTCTTAGTTTCCAGAGCTTCTGGTTAACACAGAACAACTTGCTTTGAAATACTGAAAAATGCTGCAGCCTCGAATGAGACCAAGGCCATGGGCAGCCTGCCTCATCCCAGCCGTAAGAAAATTGAAGAAGCTGCAAACTAGAGGGTGACCAGAGCCTCTTACTAAGAACAGAAGCTTCATCAGAGACTGAACAACATTAAACACCATAAAGGCAGAGGCAGTTCACACACAAGCATGCATGCATTTATAGTGTGCAAAAGGGAGGGCCTACTTAGCATTTTCATATAACTCAGAACTAAGTGCGACTACACAGAGATCCTAAACCTATGACCAAACACCCTTCTCCTGCTTGAATGAAGAGCTAAGAGCCTATCCTGGGCTCCTCTCACAACTTGGTCAGCTTTCTCAGTACCTCATAAAGGTACTGTGCTCAGTACCTCAGTACTTCACTAAAGAATTCTGAACCTTTCCAAACAGCCTTGGAGTACTTAAGTTCTTCATGGCTAAAAACAGGACAGAGTACGTGCTTTTTACTGGAGAGCCGGAACGGTCTTCATCAGGATTCTATAAAGTCTGTGCATAGACCTATTTTAAGAGCTATGTTCTCAGGCAGCCATAGTGGCTGGCACCTGTAAGCACAGTCCTTGAGAGCCTGAGGCAAGAGGATAATTTCAAGTTCAAGGCCAACCTGGGCTATGAGGTGAAATCTAATCTATCCCACCTGGGCTATAAATTCAAATTCTGCCTTTACAAAATAGGGTGGGGGGGTGAACCTTGTTCTCTACAGTATAGTGGTTTAAATCGGTATATGTTACATATATAGAAAATAAAGTAAGATCTAGAAGGTTTTCGATATAAACTTTACCTGCCTGAGGAAGACAAATTTCGGGCTGGCTGCTGAATTAATTGCTTAAAGAAAGCAGCACGCACATACCAATAGGAAAAAGCGCATTCTGCCCAGGTGTCCGTCTCAGTACTTCCTGGCTTATGCATGGCTAGCCCGAGTATTGGTAGCTCACTCTGAGCCTCCGTTCCTTCTAAGCACATCATTTAGGGCCTAGCGATAGAAACGTGAACCACCAGAAGTACAGTGTTGCTCTGTGTGATCCAGGAATGATCTGCAGAGGCCATACTTTGGGTTTTGAAGCGTTTTACTGTCAAACCAAAGTCAAAGAATAAATAGCACATAGCAGATAGATAGACTTGTAGATAGTGAACACTGCTAAATCCCCCCCCACCCGCCGTACCCAAAATAACCAGCAGAGACTGGAGGCCCCTTTAAAGCAGACAGCTGAAAATCAGAGTGGAGAGTTTCGGGCAGAGCAGGGTATCCCCTCAGGTGAGGTTTCTGAGTGAAAGGACAGACAGCAACAACAGAGGTGGCATCGTCAACTGGGCACTCACAACCACAGCAGACAGCAGACTGCGGAAGTCACTGTGGAAGTCGCTGTGGTCCCGGCTTCTCTTTATATCATGAGATGGGTAACAGTAAGAGCTGTTGGATGCAGTTTGCCCGAGGGCTGTTCTCAAGTTCGCCACGTTTTTATTTTGGAGCTGATTTGTTCTCCCTCCCATCCCCAGTCAGAGAGCCAAGGAGGCAGCCCATTCCCAGATAGGGGCCTTGAAGGTCACTGACACCAATGTGCTTGAGTCTGAAACGGGAGGGATAAGCAATCTGGCTTTCGAAGCGTCTTGGTGAGCTCAACACCCACTTACCAGTATAGCCTACATTTCAGGTGCAGCGAAAAGACAAGATTTAGAATCAGACGCAATTGAGACTGACAATCCCACCTCCAGCATCTCAGACACCTCCAGCATCTCGGAATTCAGCTTCCTCAGCCCAAAGTACAGGGTGTGAGGATGCCAAGCAATCGTGCTGGGCTTTTCTGCTGATGAGTGAAATCATTTGCTCAGCGTGCCTGTGCAATTGCCAAGGATACAGGGGAAGTTTGTGTGGAGGCAAAATTTGGAAAGAATACTCTTATCTTCTGGGAAACTCCTGAGAACGGATTGAGACTGAAAGGTTTTTAAGCAAAGCATCGCTATTGCGATGTAAAAAGTTGGAGAGTCTCAGCCACATGCTGCCCCTACTGTGAAGCCCCCGGCTGGCCACCGTTCCTTCTCTGACATGGATTGGACAGTAACACTCCCAAACCATGAGCCAAAATAAGGGCCTCCTCCCATTAGCTGCTTGATTCAGGTATTCTCCGTAAGTCTCTACTGCAAGGTTCAAGAGCGCCTTAAGTCCACAAACCAACAACGCACCTTTGCAGCCTGTCCTGCCAGCCTGCTGGTCAGCTGCTAGGCTGTGCTCCGGCACAGATAGTAACTTGTGTTTTTATTTGTGTTCCCAAAAGCCAAATTTGGTGCTGACTTCATCTTCAGTTCATTGAAACTTATCCTGCCCCTTCTGATTCACTGACTACTTTATTGAAACACGTCTTCTTTAACATTGCAGTGGTGAGGTTCCTGGTGTAAAACAGCCAGAAACTAACTAGAGCCTGGTTTTACAGCCCACACTCCAGACACCAGGCCACTCGGCTCCCAAGGTCATCCTCTCAAACAGCTGGCACTTCCCTTTACAGTTAACGAGCTAAATTTTTCTCTAACCTGTTCTTTATTCATGCACATACACACACGAAGTCACACAGTACTGATGCCACATGTACCATCTTTGCCCAAGAGAAAACTACCCTGAGCGCAGTGGTCAGAGAACAGCCTGCTCTAGAGCAGAGGAGATTTTCCTCTACACTCTACTTCCCTCCCCCTCCCAAACCCTTGTCTGTCTGTCCAGCACTTAAGTTATTAGGCTCCTGAAAATCCACCACTGCCTTCAGCCTGATCCTCCTCACACCCATTGTTTCCCTTCCCTACCCCAGGACTCCCATGTCTCAATCCTGCGCCCCAGGTTCTGCCCCTTCTGATGCGTTATCTGTCATTTGCCTCAAACTATCAGCAGGACTGTGAGTCTCTAAAAGATAAAAGTACACTTCATCACTGTCAGGCTTCTGCCAAAGCTGGCCACTGCAGGTGACAGTCACACATTTTCATTACAAGGTAACAATAAGTAAATGGGTGAATTCATAGATTCAATTACTACCTGCTTAATGAATGGTAAATTAGGGGAAATGAGAAAAGGGCTTTCGACAGGACAGGTAATGTGTGACTTCGTCCTCCCAGCTTCAACAGAACATGCCAGTGACGGGCACAAGAACACTGGACTCTACCAAACGCAGCAGAGCAATAGCCTCAGTCAAACTCACTCACAAAGCACTGGATTAAAATGAAGAGCGCTGGGCTTTTAAGTACCTTTGTATGCTAATGTTCATATCTCAGAAAGAGTTGGTTTTCTGTTTGTTTGTTTTTTCTGGGAGCTAGTCCACATGTTTGAACACATATTTGCTTGGGTTTGAGATTCCGTAGCCAACCAGTTGAGAGAAACATGCCCTGCTTCTAACAAAGTCATTCTAAAAACCGCAGAAATTTCCAAACTGGGGTTAAGGAGACATCTCAGTTTCAAAGACCAAAGCTAGGGTCCCCACCACAGAAATAAGTGTCAGGTGGGCACGTCAGGGAGGCTGAGAAAGGGAGTCCCTGGAGAAAAGTGGCTAGTTTGTCCATCTAATTTGGTGGAGATGTGGGTTCAAGTGAAAGACTGCCTCAAAGACTTCCTCAGAGCTTAAGGAAGATACCCAGTCTCCACCATCAGCCTCCCCTCACATAAGCATACACAGGCTCCTACTCATGTGTGAACATGCACGTGCATACACACACACACACACACACACACACACACACACACACACACACACACAATTTTCAAAACTAACCCAATAGTAGTATTCCCAACTTTTGACCTTTGCTAAGAACATTTGATGAATCTATGTTGCAGTAAATCTCCAACCCAAGAAAGCCCAGGCAAAGATAACACAACTCAATTGATATGAATACAAACTGCACGACTGGATTGGGCAGATCTACCACTACACTACCATCTTCCCCATCTATGAGACCCCTTAGAACTTTCAGTTTCTCCAGGCCAAGTGCTTCTGCTCCACTTTTCTTCCACTTCCTCCATAGTCCCCTTTTCTTCTCCCTCTTCCTTCTCTCTCAAACTTTCCGCTCCACCTTCCCTTCTCCTGCCCAATCACAGGCTCTAGCCTTTATTTTACAAATTAAGGTGGGAGAAGGTTCACAGGAAGTCACCTGAGCACTGACTCATTCCACATTCAATCCCTCCCAGAAGAGCGAAATTAGAATCTTAGAATCGAAATACAAGCAGCCCCAGGGCTCTCTGGACCTATATGGACCAATCAGACTCAAGAGCAACTTTGGCCTTAGTGCATAGTGTGGAAGGGAGAGATGGGACTGTGCTCCAGGGTTGACCAAGGTCCTGGCCACTGACATTAACTCATCTGCTGCTTTCCTCGTGGCTTCTTTCTGGCTGCCATTAAGTGCAAGTGCTACTGCGGTCATGAAGCCCACACACACTGGCTTTCAGCTGCCGCTCCTTTCTGGGATTTTGGAGGAGAGGAACTCCTTGGCGGGCTATAGCAAGCAGCTGCAGGAAGCAGAATGACATCACCTCCCTCATCACCAAGAAGTCTCTACAGGGTCAGGCATGTATCAGCCATTTTTTGGACAGAACACACAGAAACTATCTACTTCTTTCCGCCCTGGAAACTGAGCTCACAGCTTTAGGGAGTCCAGCTTTTCTTTTCGTGTGTGCCAGGTGATGTCAGAGTGAGTGTCCCAGCACTTCTGACACTCTGCAGGTGCTTCACTCATGGCACACCATGCATCCCTACCAGATGGCAGCATGGGAGACAGACACTCGGCTCTGGACCTAACTTCATTTAAAGTTATAAGGCCGTTGAGGGACAGACTCGCCCATTTTTTTGGACTGAATTCTAGAGACGTTGGGCCAATCATAATGGGAGAGATACCAGGGTAGGGTGGGGATGGAGAAGAGCTTCTCAAGAGATTTCTCTACAAATAAGATTTCCTGGAAATAGCTTCTCACTTCAGTCATCAACTCTCAATCTGGGCTATGGAAAATCCTGCATTGTGGGTCAGACGTGGGGCTAGAACAACAGTTAAAGATAAGTTGCTTTGTTCCCTGCAAGAAGGGGAAAAGTCTATAAGACAGAGACAAAATCACACTTCTCTAGTTCCGTGAATAAGGACAATTCTTCCTTCATAAGTATTGCTAAACTTAGCATAATTCATTCTTTGGACATGAATCTTAGAGAGACCCAAATAATTGAGTATGAAGACCATGAGAAGTATGTTTAAAATATTCATACTTTTGAATCTCTGACAATTCCTCAGAATGCTGCTTTATTGTGTGTGAATGTCAAAGATAAACATGCCAAAAATTTATAAACACTAAGAAATGTGTCTTTTTTCCCACGGAGTATTTCTAAAGTGCATCGTTGTAGCTAAATCAGTCAATTGTTTTTAAAAGTAAAGAAAATGAGTTTTGCTGTTATAGTTGGCTGTACCCTGCCTTTCTCAGGACAGACACTAGACATAGATTAAGTAAGTGAGCTTCATCAAACTCGCCCAAAATTTCCAGAAACCCAGGTTTCACTTGTTCACGAGGTTAGGCTCTTTCTGCGCCCAGAGGTAGCCAGTTATCTGCTAATGGCAGCTCAAACATCAGGGGCACTGGTGTGCTTCCTCAGAAAGACGAACCCTTAAAAAGATGCAGTTCTTCCAAACCTTGAGTTCCACAGACTGAAGCTGACTGAACAAAATGGTGTCTCTAGAAGCTGTTAAAGTCTGCCTGTTGTAGAACTAGGAAGGAGGAGAGCTAAGAATTTACGGGAGCCTGTCGCCTCTGCCAGTGCCATGGCCAAGAAGACCTCCCGCCCATCAGTGGTTAAGCAGCTCCTTCTAAGTTCACCTCCATCCACTGCCTTCTTTCCTGAAAAAGCCTGGCTTTCTATCCTCGCTTTCCCACCACTGAAACAAATAAGACCCTTCCACCACAGGAATTCACACAGCTTCTGATTGTAGAGGGCTCCGAAGCACTGTTGTCATGGTGAATAGGGTATGGGCTTTAGAGGAAACTAGAGTCCAACCCCAGTTCTGGAGCTGCATGCTGGAGACCTTGGGCAAGTAACTAAACCTTTCTGAAATTCGGTTCCTCTTGTTTGAACTTATGCTAAAGTAACAAAGTTGCTATAAGGATTCGTTCATGTTGTGTTGTTGAGAGCAGAGTTATTTATGTAGCTTGTGCAGTCCACTGACACATAGAACACTCACTGAATCCCTTCGAACTGCTTCCCAGTGTTTGGCAAGCAGAAGGCTGCAGTGCTCAGATAGAACTATCTTCCTTATCTTCTCTGCCTCTCTCAATGCCTCCCAATGAGGAGCTTATTTTGACCACTACATCAGTCAAGGTCCGGGAAGGAAGCAGATGGTGAGTCCCCATTGAGGAGATCTTTTCAAAGGAACCACTTGCAGAGATGACTAAGGGAACTCTCAGAGCACTCCAGAACTAACCACAGCAGAAAGGTATCTGCTCCTTTGGAGCTGAAGGTCAAGGAGCAGAGTTGTTGCTAAGCCAAGAGAGCCATAGCTGGGAAGGCAGCTCCAGGGGACCTAAACCCCTCAGCGGAGGAGTGGGCAGGGAGGGGGGAAAAGATTCACTCTCTTCCATCTCAACCCTGTACCTTCTGATCTCTGGCTGGTGCTACCAAGAGCCAAAGCCAGGACTGGCTGTGGATTTCCCTTGATACAAGGCTCTGCTCCCACAGAATGGAGCAGAGACATAGCTGTGTCTGGTAGTGTGTATGGAAATATATGAGATAGTCATTAAGTCAACCTGAATATTCAAATCAACAGCCCTCGTTCCTAATCTCCTAAATTCTTCAGCTAATAATAATAATAATAATAATAATAATAATAACCATACATATTGTTGATATATAATAATAATAGACATTATTATTATATATCAACAATATGTAGGCAACTTCTAAAATAATGTTTAAAATCTACTCACATTTTCACATTTCTGTCTTGGACATTATATTTGTACCAAGGCTAAAGAAATCCTAGACTTGAAAGATGAAATTAATTCATTTTTAAGTTCTTGAATGCCTGTGCATAACCAAAAGCTGTCTTGGTGATGGGGCCAGCCCTGTAGATTCCACTTGGCCTTGAAAAGCCAGGATCTACACTCCCAACACTGCAGTTGGTTTAGATGGACACCTTGACTAGTGTCATCTGGTCTCATGACCCAAGAGCTACCATGAGATCCACGGACTTCACCGAACACGGAGCATAGTGCAACCTGAGCACAGCCTAATCGTCACCACTGGCAATGTATAAAGCAGGTTGATAACAGTAAGTCACGGTCAGTAATCCTTGCTCCAGTCTACCCTGCCACCACTAAAAACAAACAACACTGAATGGAAATAGGTGGAAGTAATTACGGTTCTAATGAGAATTTTGCACCATTTTTGCTATTCTAGGAACTGTACTAAGGGCCTCACATAGATCAACTCAATCCTACTAGCCCTCAAATGAACATATGTTGTAGATTTGTGTTTTATAACCAAGGGAATGAAGCCAATGAGTATTACGTTACTTGCCCAAGACCAAAACCTGAGGAATGGAAGGGCTGGTGTTGGTGTTCCAGCAACCAAACTCCCGACTGTGTTTGGGTTTTTATTTGTTTTGTTTTTCTTTTTTCTTTTTTTAACTAAAATGGAATTATGTCACTTTCTCCTTCCCTTTCCTCCTTCCAGCCCTTTCCAGATACCCGTCCTCTAGCCCCTCCCACACCCCCTTCTCAAATCGATAAGTTTTATTTTGGATTATTAATGTTAACATGTGTCCATTTTTGCTGTTTGTGTGAACTTGGTTTCAAGGCTTTGTACTGGATAACCAGGATGGGAACTCATCTCTGGGATGCCACCTCAACCCCCAAGTCATCATCAGCTGCTTATTACTCTTTGTCTAGGTATGACATTCCATGAAATTCCCTTCATCCACGTCAGCATGCCTTTAGGTATTGCATCAATTTATGTCATGGGATACTATTCAGCAGTAAAATGAAACAAATGATTATTTCATAAAATAACATGGACAAATGTTAAAATCTCATATTCGTATTCTAAAAGAATATCAAGACCCCTTAGAAAATATACTCTGTACAGTTCCACTTACCTAAAATTCTTTGAAATGAAAAAGAAGAAGCCACCATGGTGGTACATGCCTGTAATCCCAACAGGAATGTCAGAAGATTAATGACAGCTTTGGCCACATAATGAGTTCAAAGCTAACCTCAGCTACAGGAAACTATCTCTCTCTCTCTCTCTCTCTCTCTATCTATCTATCTATCTATCTATCTATCTATCTATCTCTATCTCTATCTCTCTTTTTTTTAAGGATGTCTAATGACTCAGCCCGAAGCAGAATGCCTCCATCAAATCCCTCCATTCAGAGCTTAGGGAACAGAAGAAGAAGTAGAAAGAGTTTAAGAGTGGACAGATGACACCAAGAAAACAAGGCCCTAAATCAACATGAACAACACACACATGAACTCATGGAGACTGAGGTAGCATGTACAGGGTCTGCATGGGTCTGCACCAAATGGAGTCCTAGCACTGAAAGGAGAATTGAACACACACTCCCATCCCTAACCCAGTCCCAGTTGAAATAAAAATTAGTGCAATCTCAATGGAAAACAAATTCAACAGAGGTCCCTTGCCTCACAATGTTAAGGCTTTTCTTTTCTTTTTTAATTTTTTTCTCTTCTCTCTGTTTTACCCTATAGGTCTTATGCTTCTCTTTCCTTCTGTTGGTTTTATCTTTATTTTATTTTATTTTATTATTTTATTAAAGACAGAAAGTGTAAGGACAAAAGTAAACCAGTGGTTGGCTGAAACTGGAGATAAAGGGAGGAAATGAGGCTGGAGATGGGATTAGGAGGAGCATGGAGGAAGTCCTGGGGTGAGCAGGGTTTGTTATCCTGATTGTGTTGGCCATACCATGGGTGTAGACCTTTGTCAAAACTCATAAAACTGTACACCTTTAATATATGCTGTTTATATACATCTGCAAAATTGCCCATTTTAAAATCTTATTTTTTTTTTTTAACCAAGCTTCTGGGCTGTGACTGTTTCTCTTCCATCTGGACCCACTCTGTACGTCCTGCTGTTCTAGGACAATCACATCATTTGGAGTGAAACCCCAGAGTTTAAAACATACCTTCTTTTTTGTATGGCACATCCTCTAAATGAGAGCCAAATTATTCATCTACCATTTAATCAGAGAGTCAATGGGACCTGTCACCGACTGGAAAAAATTATTCATTGTGTTGAATAATAATCTCTTAAAAGAAGATGGGACATTTGACTTTCATGTGTAACTTCATATCCGACATCCCTGCCATGAACACAGATTAGTATATCCTGTTGTATTTTCAGAATATCCCCATAAGGTAATCCAGACGAGCGTTTTTATCCACACTTGACAGAGGAGGAAACAGAGCCTCAAGTGAGATTGTGACTTGCTAGTCACACAGCTAATAATGGACAAACATTCCAAGAACCCAGAGAGCATCAGGCTGTAAGTTTAGTATTTCTTGAACCATATCGACACCTCTATATAGAGCCACGTGGCTTATCAGACAGAAGCATTACTTCTGGCCTGGAGCATCTTTGAGTTGGCAGTTCTAAATGTCCTTTCACAAGCTGAGCAGAAACTCGGGTTAATGATCACTGGCTCACTCACTCTTCTCTTCCTTCTCAATTCAAAGGAAAACAAATCTATCCAAATATGGCGACTCTGCCACGCTTCCCTCCCAATCAGAATCAGAATTTACTTCAATGGACAAGGGAATTGAAAGCTCTCCAAGGTAGCCTTGGGAAAGAGGCAGGAGGGTAAGGCCAAAGTATGAGAAAATTATTTCACAGACTCAGAGGGAGGCAGAATCCTGGGGGAAGAGCCTGGTATATATCCATACCACCACAGCGAGGCATCTATATGTCTTGTCATTTTTGCATATCCTAACGACAGCCTTTGGTAAGAGCTGGAGGGTTTTAACCAGAATAAGAAAAGCAAACTTCCTTTCAGGGGTTAGGACTCCTCCGCCTGGGCAGCTAATGCGCCACAGATGAGGGAGGATGGATACAGTAACCCATGGGGTGTCTGGTACCCTAAAAATCTGAAAACTAACTTCCTCTATCCATTATCCAACATGAGGAAGGGCAGCAATGGCAGACCAGGACATTGTCTTCTGTCTAAATCACCAAGTGACAGAGTCTCATCAGTACATCAATTAAGACTCAGTACATGTCACTCACCCAGTACGACAAGTGGAATGTAGGCCATCCCATACTTGAGTCAAACCAGGAACTGGCATTGGTCATCCCAGACAGACAGACACATCTACGGAGGGGAGAAATATACCCTGAGAGCTACATGTTCACAGGGGCACGTACCCATTCTTAGTGAGCATCCATCTCAGAAGCAGACAGCAGTGTTTAGCATCCACATACGTCCTCACAAATCAGACAGCCAGCCCATTTATGCCAGTTGAGGCTGAAGGGCAGAGCTAAGCTACTGTGTTTTTGCTTACTCAGATCAGCTGCAGTGTAAACAGGGGCTCCAAGGCTCTCTCAGGTGGTGACGTAAATAAATATCAAAGGAAATGTACCACTTGGAATGACTGGGTTTTTTTTTTTCCAATTTCGTGTCTGTGGGCCTCAATGGGAAGGTCACATCGCAGTCCAAGTAATGTGGGTCCTTGCGTACAAAGCCTCATCCAATAGGCGCCAGCCTGAGGGTGGCCTGCAGGTGTCATTTGGCTGCATTGTTCCTTTTAAATCAAGGAATCATTTCTGCCTATACCTCCAATTTCTTCTCTCCTGACCCAGTAACAAGGTAGGAAGACAACAGGCCATCAGCTAACGTTCTGCAGATGAGGGAATGTCAGAAGAAATAAATAAATAAATAAATAGATAGATAGATAGATAGATAGATAGATAGATAGATAGATAAATAAATAAATAAATTTGCTCTCCCTGCTTCACACCTTCCCTTCAGGGAAGAAAATAGGAGACAAGGGCTTAGACTGAGACACAGATGTGTTCCAGTAACATTCACTTTGCCAGCGCCTCAGGAGGCCCGGCAGCTTGAGAACCACTCTTCAGGCCTGGGTGTGCCATGGCCTTTATGCAACATTGCAGGATTTTTTTTTTCCTGTTGTTTTCCAGTGGCCTAAAAGAAGCATGGTGTGAAATACAAAACACACATAGGCCCTGGCCAGGTGAGAAAACAGAGGGAGTGTAGAGCTTCACTGTGTTTATAGTATACAGAGAGATGTTTATATAAACCCTTCCATGGAGCGCAGACTGCTTTTCTTCTAGGGGCTTGAATGTGAAGTCCTTGAGGACAGTTCGCTGAGTGTTGTGACAAATGCCACCATGAGGCTTTTGAAAGGGTAGACCTGACAAGGGAAACTATCACTGAGACCTCCAGCCACTAATAGGAGTCGTCCAAGGGTTGTGCTGTCTTACCAAATAGGCTGAAGCTGCCTCATCCTGAAGCATAAATGGAAGGTGTGAAGCACAAACACAGCTTGGTGGCTTTCCGGAGTGTCCCTTCTAGTGACAACCGAAAGCCAAGACCATTTTAACTCCACAAGCTGAAGAGTTGGCTCAGCCATTAAGAGCATGAACTACTCTTGCAGAAGACTCAAGTTCTGTTCCTGGCAACTACGTTGGGTAGCTCATAATCACCTGTACATGTAGTTCCAGGAAAGCTAATGCTGTCTTTTGAACATACCTCACATGTGGCCCCTGGAACACCTGAGATCTCACCTCAGCACAACCTCACCACCTCCACTCACAGTGACCTGGTGAGAATGCAGATCAGGCCCTGACAGTGTGGGCTACTGAATCAAAGACTTAACACTGAATTGCATCGCGACTCCTTCCTCCAAGCTGGGTCTAGACTAGACTAAGCAGTTACTTAGAGTAGGTGAGAGCCAGGTAGGCAGCTATCTGAAGCTCCTCCCACCAGCCCAATTAGCCAGCTTTCCTCTACTACAGCACAGATCAGATGTAAATCAACTCCCAACGGGGAACAGTTTGTTTTGGTTCACAGATACAGACATTTTGGTCCTGTTGACTTTGGGCCCAAGTCAAGATAGTACATCATGACAGGAAAACAGGGCAAGGGAGGCCACTCATGTCCCAGCAGCAAAGAAAGACAGAAGAGGAGGGGCCAGAGGACCAATACACCATCCCCTTGGAGAAACTTCCTATTGACCCACTTCCTTCCACAAGACTCACTTCCTGAAACTTGCACTAGTCACCAGTGACTCTATGGCCTGGGAATCAGGCCCATACACAGACACCTGTGTGGCACATTCCGGACACTAGCAACAGCCAAGCAGTATCTACCTGCCACCATAGGGCCAGGCCAGGCAGCTGCCTTTCCACAGCCACACTGCTGCTTCTCTGATATCCCACAGTGAATTTTTAAAATAAGGTATATTCGACAACATTCTCAAACAAAGGCTGGTGCAGAAATCCAGAAATATGTATTTCTGTGACTTAGCTCTCCAGATTCTTGAGATTTAAAATATATATATATATATATATATATATATATATTTGAATTTTCTTTGCAATTCAAGTTGCATGTTTTGGATAATAGAGTTGCTATTGATACGTACATGCCATCAATGCAGTTATTTCTGGATTCTTAACTATGTAGACCAAAGCCCCAATATCCAGAAAACATGGTCTCTCTTAGAAAATTCATTATCTGCCTCATGAGAAAATTTCTCCAAATAATTAAATGATTCAGATCTAAGCAAGACCAATACAGAGGGTGGGGATGAAAAGGGCTCTCACTGCCTTTGAGAGAACATCTCTTACTGGATTAAACACTTACTGTTCCAAAATCATTTACAAAGATTCAATCTTCAGTTCTAGGTCCCCTTCTAGTGGATAAATAAAGAGATACTTTTGCTTCATGGGCCAATCAGTGTGACACCTTGGACAATAGAAAGCAAGTAAGAAATTTTATTAGGAGCCATGGTGACTCATGCCTTTAATCCCAGCACTAAGGAGGCCTAGTCTACAGAGCAAGTTTCAGGACAGCTAGAGCTCTGTAGAGAGACCCTGTCTCAATAAATAAATAAATAAATAAATAAATAAACAAACAAACAAGCACTCAGACTTTATTGTGGAAAAGTATCCATTTTGCAGTGCTTTTAACCAAAGCATGAAATGGGCTTGCTGTCTGGTCTTACCTGTCACAAATCTGTCAGGCTGCTCTTAAAATCACATAAAACTCTGTTCTCTCATCAAAAATAATTATTTTTACCTCATAATCTTTATCAGTGATGACTAGTGATGACTGCAGTCAGAATTTGCAGAACATGTGGACACCCAGGATGTGGAGGGGCAAAGATATGTCCTGAGGGCCTTACAAATCTACAAGACAGCTGTGCAAACAGACAGGCTGTGGGATAAGCAGCCCAAACAGAGGGCACTGGAGCCTGTAGGCAGAGGTCCCTCAGTGGGCAAGGCCACCAGGAAGGCTTTGCTTAAAAGAACAAAGGACTGAACAGCAGAGGGGACTCTCCTTGAAGTGGGGGTTTTGAGGATTTCAACAAAGGCAGTTGGTAGAAGGTACATGGTGTCTGAGGAAATAAAACTTGTCTGTTAACCAAGATGGAAACAAAATATCTCACAAATGACAGATTAGGAAGGTGAAGGCAAAGGTGTGAGCTGTGGCACTAACTGTAGATGTCACGAAAGCCAGACCTGCGTACACCAAGGACCACCCAGATGCCACACTATCAAATTCTCACCTACTTTCTTTCAGTGCCAATTCAGGAAACACTGGTGGGATGCTTTTTTGGTTAATGGTGGTAGTTTGGTTATTGGTGGTGGTGGTTTGGTTATTGGTGGTGGTGATCACATTATTGGTGGTTTGGTTATTTACGGCAGTGGTTTGGGTACTGATGGTGGTTGGTTATTTTCTTGCTCAGAGACTTTACTTTCAGGTCCTGGGCACTTGAACTTAGCATGGTCAGCAACTGGGAAAATAGAAGGGTTTGCAAGTTGCCTAGCTGCAACTGAAGAACAGAATTAAAATTCCAAAGCCTTAACCACATGATAAAGCAGCAATACAACTCTGACACAAGTAAATAAAAGAAGCCTTACCCACCTGAGGCTGTGACCTCTAGCTTTAAGCTGTAAGGGGGGGGGGGGGATTTTTAGACGAATTGTTATATAACCTCAAACACTATGTAGCCGAGAACCTTGAACTAACATTTCTGCCTCTACTTCCCAAGTGATGTGTTTACATGCCACCTGCACAACTTTCAATCTACCCTTTTAACTGGTCACTTTAGTTTGATCTCTAGTAGATCACATAGTGGATTAGGTAGCTGATATTCTTGGTGAGGAAACTTGTTTGATTGCTAGAGCCTTGGCTCACAGCTCTACCACTGTCCCGTTGAGCTCTCAAAGAGTACTTAGGGACAGGGCCTTGTTGTTTTATTCCATTTTATAGATGAAGTAGTTGGGCTTCTGAGAGATCATAAAATTTATCCTGAGTCACCCAACTTGGGCTCCTGATCTATGAAGACTGTGCATACATACAACGTCTTGGTCAAAATCCCAACCTTGTCTCTCTACAATCTACTGCTTACTGGTTTTACTGTTGATTTCTTTAAACTTTGTAAAAAATTTTGGCCTTCCAAGTAAGCTTTTAGACCACATCAAAGGAAGAACATCTTATATTCTCAGGCTGCCAGCTTAGCAGATGAGAGCTAATGTTTACCGCCTTCAGCGTGTCATTTGAACTCCCTTTACCACCTATAGGATACTGGATCTGACTTCTAGAATTGACAGGTATGAAATCAAGTTTAGAAGAACGAAGTCATTTTTATTTGAGTTAGCTAGTGAGTGACAGCATTCAACTTTAAAGGCCTAAGCTAACCAGCAGAATAGAGTTCAGATGGACACAGGAAACATTGATACTCACACAAGGTTTCTCAGCCTGGTTTCTACTTCCGTAATAACACTGCATGCTATGTCTTCCAGTTGGGAGGAACCTTGTTCATGATATGTGAGAGGAAATGAAGGTATTTGTGGGAAAGACACTCAATCCAAGACTTTCTTTAAGAAGCTAGGTTCTGAGCTCCAACCATGGTGAATTTATACATTGGACTTACAGGAACCAACAGAAAAGCTTTTCTGACCCTCATAAAAGCCTGAACAACTGCTATGCAAAATAAGGCAGCATGTATCACCCTATCCCACCTATAGTAGATGGTAGAAATCCTTGGATGTGGTTTAGTGTGGTCCCACTAACCTTGTTTAGAAATAGGAAAGGGTAGTCTGAGCAGTGCAGGCCCTGGGTTAACCACAAATGCATGGAGGGTTGAGACAATGAGTAATAATATGCCTCTATATTCAAGGTCCTGAAACCATACATCTACCTCGAAATGGAAGGGTCAAGTTCCTTTCCACACCTTCTGAGTTATTTTTTTCCACAGAAAGTAATCAGCCTCCAGCTTCCTGCCATGTTTCTGGAGGCTGCTTTGTCTCTTCTTCATCAGGAGCAGAAGAGGCCAGGAGAGCCGGCTACTAGAACTTGTTTCTGGTCCCTCTCCTTGGCTTACAGGTATTTGCCATTGTGTGCTCAGATCCTCCTCCTCTGTGTGTGTCTCTGGGCCCAGGTGTGGTCACTTTTAGCTCATCTATATAAGGACACAATCCTGAAGGATCAGGACCCACACCCACAGCCTCATTTGATGATGATCCCTATGGAAACAGCTTACCAATAAGGAGGGTCATGTTCTGAGGTGCTGGGTGCTAGGGACCTCTAGAAAGAGGACATAATTAATATTCCTCCACCACCCTGTCCACAAGAGCTGGCTACAGCATGAACGGAAGATCAGTTTGTCCTGTTTGTAGGTGAGCAGAAAGAGAGCCAAGCCCACTCCCACAAGCCTTTGCAAACATAACTAATCCACCCTAGAGGTGAGAGTCCCGTTACCTGAATTCTTCCAGTGATGGACTACCTCCCCACACGGCCACATGGAAGATTAAAGCTTTAACCTATGATTCTACATGAAACAGAAGCATTCATCGCACAGACCAGTGAACTTGAGCTGTGAGTGGCCCTTAGTTCATGGATGGACTGGGTGCCATCGGGGTGCTCTGCCCAGTGACAGGATCCAGGGCCATCTACTACTTTAACTGAGAACAGAACCAACTCCAGAAGAATACCATTATCTTCATTTGGAATTGATTACCTATGCAAATGGACTATATGAGCTATGTGCTCAAGCATCTGAGGCCCCTCTACACCCCATTAATGAGACCCCCCATCTTGGAGAGAAGAGATGGTAGAAAAGTGAACAGTGGAGATTTACCAAAAAGATGCTTCCCTAATATTGGCCATTTTTTAAATCAAAGGTATCTTTAAACCATTAGAGTCTGAGTTGCCTTAACTAAGAAAGTATTTTTACCCAGCGGAACAAGAACAGACCCACCACAGAAAATAAAGATGTAAATTTTCTTTTCACATCTAATTAATGATATAAAATTTTATTCTGTTCCCCCCAGAGGAGAATGCAAACACAGTCTCCCACTAGCACAGATTATGCAGCCGAATTAACGAGAAATCACAGGGGTCAGCTCATCCTAAGAGCAATGGATGAGCCTCAACCTGGAAAATCTACCTTTGTCATCATGGAGTCTCCTCCAATAATGAAAAGATTGGTCAAGAATGAGGTATCCACCAAGACTGGGAACAATTGTTCAGGTATTAGGCTGAATTTCAGTGAAGACAAGAGATACAGTCAGTCACTGTTGGCAGCAGGACCTCCCAAACCTAAGACATCACATAGGCTACAGCACAACCTACGATCTGCAGACCGGTTGCCAAGGCAACAGGCACCATATTCTCAACATCCACCCTTCCTCACTCTCTCTCCCCCTCTTCTCTTTCTGCTGTCACCTTCTCTCTCTTCCCCCAATAAAACCTCTTCCACGTGGAACTATCTTGGCCTAGGGTGCTGTTGAGACAGGACCCGCCATTCTAACACATCAGTCACTGTGACCACACCCTTCAATGTGAAGCATCGTGGCACACTGGGTGCCTCCCCAACTTCATTCCTTACAGAGCTTTCCTGTGACCCCGAAGGGTATCATATTTTGCTCCTGAACACTCTTCCTGCTTGTGATCTTACTTATCCTTTCCCCTACTCATTAATACCTCTTTAGAGCTCAGTCCTCCACTCACAAGACAACTACATATTCTGAGTGTCCTCCAGAGGGCTTCCTTCGGCCAACCTATTGCCATAAAGGGACTCTCTGTTAGCACACGGGTGGGGCACATAACAGCCTTCAGGGAAGCGATAGGATCAGAATCTGGTAGTGAAGCTTGTGCTAATTTCAGCAGAAAGCCCCAGGGCCTACAGTGACTGTAAGAGCCTTGGCACCCTGGTCCTCGAGCCACAGAAGCACCATTTATGGAAAAGCAAATGGAAGCCTGGAGTAAATGAGCCAGAAGGACAGTGAGGTCAGGTCCCCAGCTCAGATCCGAAGCCAGTGCCCAGGATGCTCACCGCCAATGTAGCCCCAGCACTCACCTCCGAGGCCAGTTCAGAACTGAAAGTGGCTCCTTACTAACTTGGGGTGTGTGTGTGTGTGTGTGTGTGTGTGTGTGTGTGTGTGTGTGTGTCTGTGTGTGTGTGTGTCTGTGTGTCTGTGTGTCTGTGTGTCTGTGTCTGTGTGTCTGTGTCTGAGAGAGAGAGAGAGAGAGAGAGAGAGAGAGAGAGAGAGAGAGAGCTCTACAATGTCCACATTTGAACCTTCATACCTAGGAGCTGACAGATTTTCAGCCTACCCTGGTATCCCACCAAAAGGGCAGAAAAAGGACTCACCCTCAAATGGAAGGAGAAAAGGCAGAAGACTAGCTTTGCAATGCACACTGCTATCCCCCAGTTGAGAATCTCGAATTCCTCCCAGGAGGCACTCAGCTCTTTCCTTCCCTTGGATGCAGGCCCAGTAGGTGATGCAGTTTGGATGTGGACAACATCAAGCTCTAACCACATGAGCATGATGAGTCCAAGCAGGACCCATTCCAACCATGACAGCACCCCTGGCAGAGGCAAGGGGAGCCATCCACCATCTATAGAGGAGTAATACCAGGGAAGCTTGCCAAAGGGACTCTGCTTACATCATAAAAAAGGCCAAAGAGGATGGGGACACTCAGCTCAGGGCTCTCTGAATAGGAGGCCATTTCTGGGTCAAAGGACTACTCCCATTTCTCAGGGATTGTGCTTCGGGTTTTCTCACCCTTAAATCCAAGGGGTCTTAGGCTTTGTGTGGAAATTTAGTTTACTTTACCATCTGTTGTGGTTTGAAGGTGAAATGTTCCCACAGGCTCAGGTGTTTGAACAATTGGTCCCCCACTGGTGGCACTGATTTGGGAGAGTGTAAAACCTTTAGGAGATGGACCCTTTCTGTGGAGGTGGGAAGGGGCGGCTTGAGAATATTTAGCCCAGACCCACTTCCTATCCACTCTGTTTTCTGATTCTTAATGAAGTGTAACCAGCCACCTCATACCACTTCATATTCCTGCTACCGTGCCTTCCTTGCTACTATGTACTTCCCTTCAATTTATAAGCCAAAAATAATTCCTTCACCCCTTAAATTGCCTCTTAACAAGTATTAGTTAATGCAGAGCAAAAAATAAAATACCATCTAAAATATCTTTATTTATGAAGAGATTTGACAGCGCTCAAATAAGGATTTTGAGGAACTGATGGAAATAGATTTAACCTCCTGTGCTTTTATGCTAAGGACAGATTCTCATCCACCAGGTACACTTACATACAAAAAGCCACCTACATAAGTCACATCATGATCTGGGCCTCAATGCTGACCCACAAGTTAAACAGAGGGACTCAATTTCAACACTCTCTAAGGAACAACTTCCTACTTAAACACTGTACGGTACTATCCAAACGTGCAAGTTTTCATTTCAAATCCTGGGAATAACTTCTACAATCCTAAACTTGAACAACATGGTTTCTCATAATCGGAAACCTGATTGGCATGCCCACATTCTAGAAATGAGCAGAAAATTCCAGAGAGGGCTTAAAAGATCACGCAGACTAGAGGGGAGCATGCTCTGGGCTGATTTGGTGGTTTTGAGCCATTCCATTACACTAATTGGCAAAGAAAAATGGGGCTGACAAGCCAGGCTGATCGGGTTCAGAGAGGGCCCTTTCCTCTGTCTGCTTTTTCTCCTCACACTGCCCCTGCCTTTGCTGGTTTCTCTTTGGCTTCTTCCATCTGGAGTGACGGGGAACCTGCTCTTTGAACGTCTTCTCTTTTCTTTTTATATCCGCTCAGAGGCATCTCACCAGTCTCCCACCTAGTTAACTTGTAAACTACTAATAGGTGAAGAAATTCAGTGGTCCAACACTTACCTAGCATGCACATGGCCCTGGGTTTGACTCCAGCACAGGGAAATGATATTAATTAATTAAAAGATTGCTAATGACCATTCCATCCCCAGTGTCAGCTTCTCATCTCTCTGCTGGATGCCAAATGAGCCTAACTGGCCGAGATCTTCATGATGAAGAGCCCTGCTTTCCTGATGCAGTGGGGAGAAGCTTCCTGGGGCATGTGTTGTCAAAGCCTTGTCTGCAGAACAGCATGGACTCTGCTGCTTACTAAATAGACGACATGCTTCTCAGAACTCGATAGGAAGCTCCTGAGGAGAAACATAAGCCTCTCTAGATGGCTTTGCCTGACACCCACTCATTCTTTATCTCGCTATATCCTTAGAAAGGCTATGTCCAGAAACCCAGAGAATCTGTCCCTTTCAGGGACCTTGACTGTGGGGTCTTCGGCTGACCTTTGACATTACTAGAGGTTAGAGTAGGACCCCTGTCCTTGACTGTTTTGGATGAGGAAACAAACTCACACTAGAAGGCATAGTTCTGGTATATATATATATATATATATATATATATATATATATATATATATATATATATATGTATGTATATATACATATATACAGATTTATGTGCATTTATAATACATAGACATTTGCATGCAGGTATCATGGGTTAAAGAGCATGCCCTTTTCAATGCTGTTTGTAACAGACTTCAAATCCTTGCCTCTAAGAGTCCAGGTATTTCTGGAGTACATGGGTAGACATCCCCATGTGGAAAATCCAGGGCTTCCCAGCCCCTGAACTCCTTTGCCACCAGTGGCCTTTCAACCCCAAAGACATGTCTGTCCTTACTTGCCTGAGCAAATACAATGTCTGCCTTTTAATTGTAAGCATTCAGAAAATGAGTACGTGAGTGAGCGCAGAGCAAAGAGCTTGCTTATCTAGGAATAATTTCTCAAAAGTCCTTTTTAAGGGACACATGAAGGAGAGGTCCACAGGCGGTGAAACACTAGCTCTGGATTTCCTAAGCAGCCTCGTGACAACCCCAAGCTAACCTCTAGAAGTGGGTTTCTCAAACTGGAACGTCTACCAGGATTAACAGGCTTCCTAATTCCCATTAGCCTGCCAAGCCTTGCTCTACACAAAGGTGAGGAACAACCACTGTATTGAGACACACGCTCCCCCAGCCAACTGGTAAGCCATGTCTGCCCACGCAGGTCTCACTATTATCAGCAGGAATTCACAATGGTGTCTGTTCTCTTTTCTCCCAACAACACTGAACTGCTCCCCCACACACACTATGACCTGGAGGCTGAGTGAAGCTGCAGTAGAAATCCCAGGAGAGGTCCCGGCCTTCCTAGACTCCTGGTGCATGTTAGCATGATCCAGTCAGAATAGAAGATTGCAAAACAGTTTCCTTTAGAAAACCTACCTTTGTTATTATATCTGCACTTTTAAAAAAAGTCACAGAACCAAGAGTGGGTTCATGAAGAGCTGTTGGTGTTTTCTCTGTTATAGTTGTATTGTATGGTTGGGGCGAATGAGGGGTGGACATTTGTAGCTGTTACCTATCTTCTCCATGCTCAGTCACCCCGTGACTGTGTCTTCAGATCCCCTCTCTTACATTTAAAAAGAAGCCCAGGCAATTTTTCCTAGTGATTAATCCTGTAGAAATCTCACCCCATTCCCAGTTACCATCCTCAACATTTCAAGGGGGAAAGGAAAACAGAGACCCAAATATTCCCACTTAGTGTGGCTTTGGGGACCTGTGAGAGCAGCTGACATACACCTCAGCACAAGATGGATCCTCTGAAGTGGAGCTGAGGACAAAATGAATGTCCAGAAGTCATAAGTGATCAGAGTAGCGAGGGGCCTATAGTGTGAGGGTCCCCCCTTGCAGGGAGAAACAGGATATCTGTGGTGCCACAAGGAGAACAGAGAATGGGTGAGGAGTGGGGTAAAGCAGAGGGACAGAGACCTGGAGCCAAGCAACAGCATGCTGGCATAGAGGAAGAGCTGGTTATTTAAACCTGTAGGGTGGAGTGCGTTAAAACTACTAGAAACTTGCCAAAATGCAAATCCCTGGGCCCAAGCCCAGCATGCTGCTTCAAGTGGGACCTGAATGAGTCTTCAGTTTTGTCTTTTTCACAGTTTTACAGCTCCTTCTAATTTTGGTAGACTCTGGATTGTCATTTGAAAAGCACCGAGACAGGAGGCTAAAGTAATTTGTAGAGTATGTGTGCACTGTACATCAGGAGAGCAAACCCCAGAAGAACGGCTACTATCATGTTTTCTGCTTGAGAGGTAGATCTGGAGGCCCGAAAATCAGCGGTGATTCAAACCCTCAAGTTCAACATTGCCAGTCTGATAGGTGTCAGATGGTACATATGGAAAAATTATGGAAGTCCTGGGCTAGTGGCCTGACTCTGCCATATTCAATAGCAATGGGCAGTTCTTCAGTGGGGTTACTATACAAAATGTGTCCTATCATCCACAGAAGTGGTGGAAAGCAGAGATATTGCAAGGAAGTGATTGCTCAGTTGCTTACCGTATTCCAACATGCATGATCCCTGGCTCTGCCATAATCTCAAGATGGCACAGTTCAGTTGTCAAAGAGCTCATCCAGGAGGTAAACCTAACATACGTAGCAATTAAGAAAACAGCACTGAAGTATGCTGCAATGTTGACCATCAAGAGCTGCCACAGCCCAGAGCACAAAAGTAACTTGTGAGACCAGGAGGGAGCTCATAGACCACACAGAAGCTTAGGACTAAGCGATTCCCAATGTCTTCATCCTTTATCATACTTGACTCCTAACTAGCAGGCCTGCTCTGCCCCGTGTAATCCCCATGTAGTCCCCATGTAATCCCCGTGTAATCCCCGTGTAATCCATCTGAAAAAGGCCTCAGCACTGGTTCTCCTCACAACATCAATTCTCAGGTTGCACCTTTGAGACCCACATTCAAACTCCTTCCCTGGTTCTACTCTTCATAGCCTCTGCATTTATCCTCCCTGCTGCCATCTTGCTATATCCTTTGACCCGACACCCGGTGGAGCCCCAGCTTCAACTACGGCTCCCTGTATCTCTCCACTTTCAGAACAATTAGGAATTCCAAACTCCTTCTACCTCAATTGCTATCCCAGCATTTTATAAGCAAATGCGTGCTCTCTTTAGCCCGTTCTAACCTTTGCATTCTCGTATCTTAGTGGGGAGGGCCTCCAGTGGCCGCATGTAGTTCCTTGGGATTTTGCCAGCACCGGAGAAAAAAGTTCATACTCCTCTTATCTTAAGTTATTTTTCTGTTGCTGTGAAGAAAAAAAAAACACTGTGAAAAAAGCAACTCAAGGGGAAAGTTTATTTTGGCTTCCAGGTCAAGAAAGAAACAGCCCTTCATGGTAGGGAAGCCATGTATACAAGAGCAGAAAGCCGACATATTCCATCAATAGTCTGGAAACAGAGTGAATAGGGAATGAGGCAGGGCCATCATCTCCAGAATCAGCCTCATAATCTTCCACCTTCTAAAGATCTCCCGACATCTGCAAACACGGTGACTAGCTAGAGACCAAGGGTTCAAACACGTTGGCCCCAGAGGAAGATTTTACATCCAAAGCACAACACTCAAGGCGTAGATATGGAGAGAAAGAGAAGAGATGCTGGTAAAAGGGGAAACCGTCAGAGGGGAGGATTTCCATTCTAAGATCCCTGGTAAGCATTCCCTAACTTCTGCTGCTCTGTTGGGAAGTCAGAGGTCATTCTTACTCTAGGCTCATATGAAGACCATCTTTGTTTGCCTTGAAGGACTTTCCAAGCACAGCCTTGCACATTCCTGTGAAACCATGTTGGAAAATGGAAGCTCAAGTGTAATTTCCAAAGTCAAGTGTAGAAGACACCAACAATACTAAAGCATTAAGCTCAGATCCAATCTGTGACCCGGAGACTAGAACTCATCCATATATGCATGGAGGCAAAACACTCAAAAGCATAAAATCAATTTAACTAATATTTAAAATATATTAAGAATTATGTGTTTTCCTTACTCTCTCAAACTGTATAAAAGCCACTCTCCCGTCTCCCAGAGACTCCCACTGATAAAAATTTCCCCACTGAGTTGCAGAAAGCGTTATTCTGGGACTCACACTGCTTGCTTCACATTTCATGGGTCAGACACAAGCAGGTCCTCTTTTCCTTATCTCCTCCTCACCGTCTTCTCATCACTGAATAATCAGCAAATCAACAAAGATCTCCGAGCTCGTGGGTTTGCGGAGCTGCTCCTTTGGAAAGAGCGTGGCAGATCTCAGGAGACATTTTTCATTGGGGTTTGCCCAGAGTTTTGGCTAGTCCCACTGCATTCCAGATTCCTAGGGCTTAGCTGGAAGCTTATGTGAACAGAAGCCTTTCTAAGCAGGGAAGAACGAAGATCGTCAATCTACAATATTATTGCCTTCCTTGGTAAATGATAGGTAATCCTTTGTAAACAGATTGAAAAATATTCAGTGGGAAAATAAGGAGATGTAGCAGAAAGTCATTTCTCGGAGTTCCTAACGGCTGTGGTCTATAACTAATCGGTGGGGATGAAACATAACCTTTCCCCCAGAGAAAAATGTCTGCCATTTTCACAAACCAGCTGGGATATGGTCTCTGAGAAAGAATTGCCTTATCATAGACAAAAGGCCATAAGGACAAACATAAAAGACAAGGGAAAAGATATATTTTTGAGCTGAATGGCCACCGAATATTCCAAAGAATAAATTTGTACTTTCCCAACAGAAAGGCCAATTCAAGTCCTTTGGTAGCTCATAGGCCCTTCAGGAACATGTGACCTTCACAGCATCAATATGGGACCTAAAAGATGTGCGTCCTTGCCTATTTTGTCTTAAGATCAGACCCAGGACATGGGGTACAGCTTTGCCTCTTGCTTTTGAGCTGTCCTCGCTCTGCCCTCCAAGATCTGTAGCCAGCGGAGCCAGACAGAAACACTCTCCAGGCCTAAGAATGCCCAGGAATCAACAAACCTAGGTGGTTCCTAAGCTTATTTCCTGTGTTCAGACTCTGAAGTGGAATCCCAGGTTGGCCTGGCTACAAAGGCTGGAAGGTAAGAAAGGTGAAAAAAATTCTGGAAAATGTTTCCAAGTTTTCTATTTACTGGGTAGACAACAAGCCAATGGCTGTTTGGAAGAGCTGGTCTGCTGAAGGCTATTTTCCATAAATTTCCAAAGAGCAGTGTCTGGCCCAAGGGAGGGAGATTTGAGGAGGAGTAGAGTAAGAAGGGAGAAAAGTAAGAGGTGATTTATTGGTGCCATTGGCAATTTAAAAGCTGGAGTGCATGGCAAAGCCAAAACCATCTTGCTACTGTAGGAGGGAAATTAGCCAAGAAGAAAGTCAGGGCTCTGAAGGATGGAGATGTCATTTGAGAAACAAACTGAAGACAAAGGTATAGGTTCTGAGGAACTGGCCCAGCAACTTGCCAGGAAAGAGAGAGGTATGCAGAAGAGGGAAGGAAATGGAAGTACTTGTATAGTGAAAGGAAAGTATATCACAGGGCTGAGGAAGGCCTCTCTACTAATTTGTTATTGAGGATGAAGAACTAGTATTTACAGTGGATACAATGGCATGTCTGGTACATGAAAGATCAACCTGTTGAATGGCAAAGGGACTCAAATAACAGAGGCGGGACAATGCTGAATGAAATTTCCTGGCCTGGGTGTGAAAGAGGAGGCAAAACTTTTCCTTCACAGTCAGAGCCTCATTTTTTATAAGTTAAGTTCTCTGAGAGAAGATGTACAGACCACTGATGCTCTGTAGGCTCCAGATGTGAGGATGCCCTGTAGGCCCCAGACGTGAAGATATTCTGTCATCCTCAGAGAAGCTTAAGATGGAGACAAGATGTGGCTCTGAATCATACAGATAGTTTGTCAGGATACCCATGGTTCTTTGAGAATCAGTGAGGAGGCAACCAGGATTTAGCAAATATCATTGTCCACCAGTGACAGATATGTTACAGAGCTCACTTTGGTGTGTGTGCAGAAACCAGCAGCACTAGGCCTGAAGATGGAGTCAGTACAAGTGTTTGGCATGGCACTGGGAAAGCCGTGGTTGCTCTTTACAGTTTACTTTTTTTCCTGCCCACTTTGATGCCCAGAGAAAGAATATTGAAGAAAGATTTTGGACATATTCTCTAGAGACAGAAAAATAAGTAAAGGGGTGGGATAAGTGATGGCTTTGTTTACTAATTTTCCCAATAGAAGCTTGTAAGCAATAAGCAAGGAGAATAGACAGGAGAACCCAAAGGGCTGGATGCAGACAGGATTCAAACAAGGTTTTCACATTATAATTGTGTGTCTGTGGTTCTGGGGATCAAACTCAAGGCCTAGCACTTGCTAGGCAGCACCCTACCACTGAGCATCCACAGCCCAAGTTTCTATTTGTTTTTTAACATTTCAGACACTAAATTTATGGCCTCTGGCTTAGAGTGGCACATCTCTCACAAAGTCTGAGCACTAGATGAACTGGCCCGGAGGCATTCGCTGGTATTTGAGAAACGCCAGTTAGAACAACAGAGGGAACTATGAAGGACAAATGGTTTGCCAAGAAAGACAAAGGGCAGAAAGATGAGCTGGGAAGCACATGCAGAAGCAACTGAAAGCCAGGCCAAAGCAAGGCTAACAACCTCAGATCACTGTGTTCCCGTGTTATAGCATGGGCAACGGGAAACAGAGCTACAGCCCTGAGTGGAAACTCTGATCTCAATGTCTCACCAGAACTGGTTGAAATGGATTTGGTATTGAGGATATGGCAAGCACATCCCAAGAAGGGAAGACAAAATAGTTTTAGGCCCAGATAATGTTCTGTGCTGCTGCTGGCAGCACTCTTCAGCCCATGAGGCCAGACAAGGCATGGGGAAGTTCTTGTGGAAGTCGATGATTGTCAGGGCCTCCCAGCAGAGCCAGGACTAAGGGAATATTTGCTGCACATGCATAAGGACATCAGTTCAGATGCCGGTACCCACATGAAAACAAAAAGAAGCTATTTAATCTGTCACAGCAGCACTGTTAGCTGGGCCAGAGATGGGAGGATTGTGAGAGTTTACCAGCAGCCTGCTTGGCTACAGGTTCCAAATACAGCAGGCTGCCCAGCATCTTTCTTTGGTCTCTGCACACATTTACACGTACATATACCCACATACACTACACACACATACACTGCACATATACATACATATACATGCAAAACAAACAAACAAACAAACAAGGAAGCCATGCCCAATTGTAGGAGTACAGTTTGCTATGCTGGTTTCTTTATAGCTACTGTAACAAATTTCAACACAATAGCTATTTATATTCTAAGAAGACAATAAATGTGTTTTTTAAATACTGCTATAATTCTGAGATTTGGGGTTTTGCTCTTTGTTTTTTTTTTTTTGTTTTTTGTTTTTTTTTTAACATCTGAAATGGACTTCAAGGGACTAAAACCGAGGTGTTCCTAAGCCTGCATTCCTTTCTGGAGACCCTAGGAAAGAAAGGTTTCACAGATCCCCTGGCTTGTGGCCCCATCCCATCTTTGAATTGAAACTTTCTCGCCTCACATTACAGTCACTCTTCTGTTTCCCTCTTCCTTTGGGAGGACCTGGCCATTTTATTGGGTTCACCTGGAAAATACACAATAATCTCCCCCATTTTAGTCACAGATACAACTTTAATGCTCCTTTATCATAAAACCTAACATATTCCCAAATTCCAGATATTAATTATAAACATCTCTGGGGGCTATAGTTTTGCCTACCCCAAATGCCAGCAAATCACAGTTGGGTCTCTCCCCAAGAGTTACCTTATGCTGAAGGCAGCTGCCTCAGTGAGGGTTATACCCCAGAGGAAAGTAACAGCCAGTGATTGGTTGGTTGAAAGCCAAAGGTTCCTTCCCTTAGATATGGAGCATCCTCAAATTCCTCATAGACTAACGAAAACCACTGTAAAAATCCAGCCCCTTCTCTGTATCGTTATGTCCTTAAACACTCTGAGATTCTATTCTTTGAAGGTCTCTAAAAACATTATCATGGTAACGTATGTTTAGAATGTTTCCTGGGAAACTCAGGCTTAAATTGGTGGCTATCAGGAGTGGTCTCAGAAAGCTGATTCTAAAGTGATGTTCAGGAGCTTCATCATCTGTAGGTCCATGGACAACAGAGACTCCATCACTCATGAGACTCATGTGTAATATGTACAGCCCTCACGGTGCACATGGTACAACAGTCACCAAGAAAGAGGCAGAGTGAGATCTGAGGAGCCGGAAATGAGCAGGGACTGCTGTCTCCAGCACTTGAGCCACTCCATGGCAGCTGCACCCACTGAGCACTCACTGTCAGGGAATTAGAAACAGCAAATCCAAGGCAGTCAACTGTGAGCTGAAGTCAAAGTGAGAGAGACCTACAAAGGGAGACTGGCCTTGTGCTTCCAGATGTGGAATCAGCCGAGAACAGGACCTGCAGTGTAATGACAAGCACAGCGGGCATGAGAAAAAGTGGAATTTCCAGTTCCAGATGGGATCCTGAGAGTTGTTTAGATGGAAATAGTTGCAGCTGACACACTGAAAATGAAGGGACCTGCACACAGTAGGGTACTCCCTCCCAGACTCCTGATTAGGCATAGGCCACACCCAAACACCTATTTTCACAGAGAGATCCTTTATTAAGCTTCTTGAGAAGAAAAGTAAAGTGGCTGATTTCTGCTTCGAGCAGGAAAACTGCAGCAAATGACCTTGAAGCTGTGGTTTTAAAGAGGAGAAAAGGAAGGTCTGTGTTAGAATGGGCTAGGATGCAGGATGTTATGGTATGTTTTGATTGGGTGTTGCAGTTAGGGTTTTACTGCTGTGAACAGACACCATGACCAAGGCAACTCTTATAAGAACAACATTTAATTGGGGCTGGCTTACAGGTTCAGAGGTTCAGTCCATTATCATCCAGGCAGGCATGGTACAGGAGGAGCTAAGAGTTCTACATCTTCATCTGAAGGCTTCCAGGAGTGGACTGGATCCAAGCAGCTAGGATGAGGGTCTTAAAGCCCACACCCACAGTGACACAACTACTCCAACAAGACCACACCTCCTAATGGTGCCACCCTCTGGGCCAAGCTTATACAAACCAACACATTGGCTATGTTAATTAGGTTGGCCAAAAGGAAGCTTTTGATTGATAGCTGTTGATACTTTGATAGCTGGACCTTGGTGATCAGCCTCAGGAGGAGGAAATGACCAAATAAAGGAATGGAGCTTGGGGGCTAGCTTTAGGAACATACTCCTTTAATCCTAGCACTCTGGCAGAAGCAGTTGGAGTTTGAGTCCAGCCTGGTCTCCTGAGCAAATTCTAGTATAGCCAGGGGCCACACAGAGAGACCCTGTCTCAAACAAACAACAGCAACAGCAAAAAACAAACAAACAAACAAACAAACAAATCCTAGGGATGTAATCTAATGATTTTCAGCAAGGAAGTGGGAGGGGGGGCAGGCCTGCCAGAGCCATGTTTGCCAATCTCAGGCTTCTGTTTGCCATGCTGGGACCTACTAGAGCCCCTTCAGAAAAGTCTTAAAACCCAAAACCATCTGGCCTTCACTCTCCCTGTTCAATAGTAATGCCCTCCATTTCTTCAATGACAACACAGGAGTCACTGGTGGCAAAAAAACAAAAATCAAAAAACAAGCAAACAAACCAAAAGACAACCTCATTCAGGACCAAGCGCAAAATCACTTTCCATACACACTAAGTGGTCTGTGAGAAGAGATCAGACCCTAGAAGGACTTGAGGTGCCAAGCAGCATGGGCCAGCAAATATCAGTAAGCTGCAGAACTAGAGACTCAGTGAGCCAGATGAAGAAAAGTGTGTCATAAATATGAATGAGGAAGAAGGGAACTGCCATGGGGGCCCTGTCCTACAGCACCAGGCAGCTACTGCCAGTATTCTACAAGGATGCCTCTTGGAAACTAGGGGACAGCAATGGCATCCAATAAGACAAAAGCTGGGAGTACTGTGATGGCTTATGAAAGGGAAATGGAAAGAGCTGATGGACCAGGGGTTATGAAATACAGGTATATAGTGGAATTTTTAAAAGTAACCAACCAAATATGTTCTATGGGAAGTCAAGAAGACACTGTATCCACTACAGCTATGAGAGGAGTTAAGAAGAGAACAGAATGCTCCCTAGGGATGGTCTGTCCCTGAGGATGGTCCACAGTAGGATGGGTTAGACATGAAAATAAAGGAGTTATTAACCACCCAGGGCTAGGGAAGTCATGGATCTTTCCCAAGCAGCATAACTCCTAACTACATTCCAAATGTTTGTCCTCATATCCATACACAAGTGTAGTCCTCACCCCTGATCAAGGAAACTTCGCTTTTCAAGAGATGGAGACTATCAAAGGAAGCCACAGCTAATCAAAATGCAGAGTTGTAGAGAGCCCAGTTCCAACAGCTACATCCACAGTACAACTTCTGCAACAAAGGCTCTAGAACCGCTGTGGAATGGTAGGGGAGAATGACTTTTGTAGGAGCCAGAGGAGCAGTGAATTTACTGCAAGACGGCATCTTCTAGGAATGTCAGAAACTACACCCATAGAATCTTATAAGATGACTGCCTAAACATGGGCTAAACAAGGACAACACAGCAGACATGCCAATGTGGGCGGAGGGAAAAACCCAGGAAGCCTCAACCCTGCACAATTGACTACAAGCAACTAAGGAATGCTTTGAGTGGGAGAAAGCCTTCCCAAGAGACTAGTACACCAACGTGTTACCAGTACTTAATGGTCAGCCCTAAAAGCATAAGGATTAGCAACATTACATGGACTGACCAGGTTGTACGTGTGTGTGTGTGTGTGTGTGTGTGTGTGTGTGTGTGTACGCACACATGTAACAGCAATCAATGTAAAATGGTCACGAATTTTAGAGAGAGCTACTAGGCATATGTAGGAGGATTTGAGGGCAGGAAAGAGAAGAGGAAAAGATGTAGTTACATTATTGTTTAGGACCTGCGGAAATGGCTAACTGAACTGCTTATTAATATGTCAAAGTGGATGCTGGTCACCAGGTTCTCTTAGCATCTGTCAGCATTGCGAGCATCTGTTACAGAGTCCTGGCTCCTCTCTCCACTTTTTTTTTCAGACTATGGTTATTTTATTTGGCTTTGACAACTCTTGGGGAGTCATCCCTAATCTACTCTTCTCACTGATGGCCTAGCTACCTCCGCAGTGGTGTACCCCAGTTACTTGCTGTCTCTCCTGGCCACGAGCTCCTGGTCCGTCTCCCCTCATGGTGGTTTTCTCCTCCCTCCCCTCTCTCCACTTCTACCCCACCCCCTACCCTAAACCTCTCCAGCCTCAGAACTCTTGCTTCCTCCAGCTTCTCTTTCCCATATAACACAGCCATTTTGGACATGCCCCCTTTTGACTCTTTGTCCAATTTACTCTTGATTTTCCCCCCTGTCTCCTGGTTCCCTTTCTTGCCCTTCTCTCTTCTCTTCCTCTCTCACTGCCTGTCCCCCTTCTCCTGACCCAGTCGATTATTCTCCTGGCCACACTCAGACTGGACTCTACGTGCTCTCCCTCATCTCTACAATCAAAACCTTCTCAAGCATCCCTAGGAGCAGCCATGTCCTCATTCTCATTCACTTATAATCAAAAATAAAAAAATAATTTAAAATTTAACAATAAAAAAGGAGAAAGTTGTGATCCCTTGCCCAGATTCTAGAATGATGATGTTTTATATGTTCCTCCTTTTGACTGAGGAAGCAGCCTGGAGCTCTGCATAGCCAAGTATGTAAGATGACCATTGCCTCAATCCCCTCAAGGGTCCTGGGGACATTTACCCAAGTAGCCATGTCTTGAGGAAAAGGGATTCTGTGTAATGAGGGAGTTAAGACCCACGATGACCTGAATAGCCAGAGAAAACAAGAAGCCATTATAAGGCCTTCCTGAGAGTGAGGACATAAAGTGGACAGATAATAAGCTTGAGAAGGAACAGTAGTCATATGCAAGTTTTCATAAGTTTTAGCAATGACACATATGACTAGTGTTTTTTTAAAAAGTATATAAAACTAGCAAATATGTAGTTAGATAAAGCAGTAAACAAAGGGGATGTCCAAAGAAAGAAAAGTATAACTGAGGAGGCGATGTTACAGCAGATGATTTGGAAATGCCAGGGGCCACAGGGTCTACCAGAAGCGAACATTCATCAACCAACCAGATGAGCTAAAAGAGATCAACTCCCAAAACCCCACAACCCCCCACAGCTCAGCTCTAAAGGAAGACACCATCTGACTAGACTGATAATAAACAAGAATATTAAGCGGGCAATCAAAAGCCTTCCCCAAAGAAAACTCCAGACGCAGATGACTTCACTAAGAAGCTCTAACATGGAAAGAATTATGCTCAATCCCCAGTCATTAACAAACTCTTCCAAACATCAAAGAGGGGGAAACATTTCTAGGCTCATTTTCTGAGGCCACTGTTACCCTGACAAAAAAGCCAGTTAAAGACACTTAGAAAAGAAAACTACAAACCAATAACCCCGGATGCTATAGATGTAAAAATAATAATAATAATAATAATAATAATAATAATAATAATAATAATAGCAAATCAAATTCAATAGCACTAAACAATGATATGCCATGATCAAGTTCCATTGCCATGCAGGGGACAAGGATGGCCAACTGGCAGGTACAAATCAATCAAGGACACATCTTTGTAACAGAATCAGGATTACCTCTCTAGAGGCAAAAGATGCAATGCCAAAATTCAATCATATTTTATGATAATTCTCAAAAAAAGGATGTGTAGAAAGAATATGCCTGAACCTAATACAGGCCAGATACAAGGATCCCACAATTGACATCATACTCAACTGTAGATAATGACCTTATCATACTTAACAGTGGATAATGACTTCATCATACTGAACTCTAGATAATGGCCTCATCATATTTAACAGTGGATAATGACTTCATCATACTCAACTCTAAATAATGACCTCCCTTGTCATACTCAGCAGTCAAAAATAAGAAAAGGATGCCTTTGTCACAAAACATCATAGTTCTGCTTCTTCTACCCAACCCTTAGCTTTGTCATCTCTCAGGTACAATAAGTTTTGAACACCAATTTCTACCTCAGACTTTGTTTTCTGAAGAATAAAATTCAATATACATGAATTCATTTAAAAGCATCCATATATTTTGATCTAGTAACAACCCTCTATTTAAGACAGTATGAGGAAGGAAAGAGAGGTGAAGACAGTTTAGAGTCACTGTTTTGTCCTTTTACAGTTATAAATATAAATAACCTAAATGTTCAATAAGAGGGGGATAAATATGGAACTCTTTGCAGCCATTGCAATTCAAATTTCTTTTAATGTAAGAAAATTTCACAACACAATATCAAATGAAAACACAGGTTACTATTATAAACTATACGGTCGGTGGCACAGACCTTTAATCCCAGCACTTGGGAGGCAAAGTCAGGTGGATCTCTGAGTTCAAGAGCAGCCTGGTCTATAGAGTGAGCTCCAGGACATCCAAGGCTACATAGAGAAACCCTGTCTCGAAAAATAGCAAAAAGTTTCAAGAATATGTTACTTAAAAAACTGTCACATAAAATGAAGAACATATCTAATAAAAGTTGAAAAAAAAAACTGTCACATAAAGGAGAAACTGGATGACTCCAGTGGAAATGTCTGAGGAAAACTGGAGGAGACAGATTTTGCTCGATTGACTAAAACTCTGCTACACAGCCTAGCTTTAAGCAAAATAATGGTAATGAGCTCCCAGTCCCATGTATGTATGATTATGTACCACTAGGAGAGCTGAGTTGTGATTTAACCATCTTGAGGGATGGCACTGGTGAGGTTTTCTCAAGCAGAAGCAAGCTAGAGACACATGGGAAAAGAACTCTCAGTTCAGAGACACTTGGGAGAGACACTTGGGAGAGACACATGGGAAAGAAACTCTGAGCTGAGAAGTTAACCCCATCAGATTGGCACTTGGGCATGTGGTTCTGGGGTGTCTGATTGAGCAAGGTGAACCAGTTATGGAAAGTAAGCCAGTTTCCTTCCTCCAAGGTCTCTTGCTTCACTCTCCACTATCTCCAGCATCCTGCCTTGAACTCCTACCCTGGTTTTCCTTGATAATGGACTGTAATCGGGAAGCTAAAATAAACCCTTTCCTCTCTAAGTGGCTTGAGTAGTTATCACGGCAACAGAAAGCAGGCTAGGACAGGCAGCATCTTGCCTTCTGTAATTCCACCCTCCGTGGACAAGCATCTTGGCAATGTGTGGTTTGCTTTGCTTTGCTGATTTTTTTTCCTTTAGCAACTTTTACTCTTGGAGATTTCTGATTTCTTTGACAACTCAGTGAGAAGGAATTTGCTTGGTCATCCCCACCTTAAAACCCTGTAACCTTCAGACCTGGACGACAAGAATTAGAAAGAAAAAAATGCAAATGAAACAGAGTCACTAAAGACTTTTAGTGGATGATAAGGTGGGAAAGACCCATCTGGGTATTACGAGAATGGGCATGCTCTTGAAAATAAGGTCTTACATTCTTATAAACTAATTTTGAAGCTGAACTGAGTTCTGTTTTTAAGAAGTCCCATGTGCATAATATCTCACTTTCTGCTGAGCCCAGCCAGAACAAAGAAACTGACCCCTTTCCTCAGCCAAACCCTAGACCTTTTCTAGATGTGAATAAAAATCAAATGCTCCTGTTTCCAGGTTCTCAGTCACACCCGGGATGCTCCAAATACCTGGGAGGAATAATGGAGAAGTGGAACTTAGGAAAAGCTTGCTCCCTCCAGTCTAGTCCTTCCTCAGTAGTGCTGGGTAAACCATAGACTGGGAGGGGGAGAGTGGGAGGAGGTAGAGGGGAGATCAGGCTTCTGAAAGAAGAAGTCTGTTTTGACTTCTTTGTGCCCTCAACTTTATTGAAGACAGTCCCTGTCATGTCCCTTCTAGTCATGGATGGCCGATCTGGACCATGGATGAGGAGAGCTTCAAAACAAGCAGGACCCACAATTCTCAGTAACTGCTAAGATGTGCTGATTACCTTTGCAGCTCACTTTCCCTCTGCAGTACGGTAAAAATGTAAGAATAGGCTGAGGGAAGCTATCAGAAAACAAGAAGAGACAAAAGGGGTCCTGAAATGCCAAATGACGTGCTAAAGTGGTAAGTTAACGAAGTATGGTGGACTGAGTCTCCCAGCACTGTCCACTGAGTTGGGGAGTCTTTCTAACCTGAAAAGTACGTGTGGAACCAATGACCAGTATTTACCTCACAAATTTCTTTTAGACTTATTTACTGATTGTGTGTGTGTGTGTGTGTGTGTGTGTGTGTGTGTGTGTGTATGTTTGTGTGTATGTTTGTGTGTATGAGTTTTGCCTGCATGTATGTAAGGGCACTGTGTACATGCCTGGTGCCCACAAAGGCCAGAAGGGACATCAGATCCCCTGGAATGGAAGTCATTGAGAGTTATGAGCCAGCATGTAAGTGCTAAGGACCAAACACAGGTCCTCTGTAGGAGGAGTGAGTGCACACGCGCGCGCGCGCGCGCGCGCGCGCGCTCACACACACACAAACACACACCCATGTGTGCGCGTGCGCACATACACAATGGCCCATGCAGCAGGCATCTCTGCATTCCCTAAACCCAGATTCTGCCTGACAGCGGAGACCAAGACAGATCATGTGACCAGGGCAGCCACTTGGCTGGTGCCAGCTTCGAGGGACAAACAGTTGCCCACGAGGGCGGGGTGGGGATGGTATATAGGCACCCCTCATTATTTCATTAAACCAGTCTGCTTCTGCTCCTCATCTGGCTCCCAGGATGTGTGTTGTTGATTCCCCTACCTTCTTACCCACAAGGATCATCTGGGGTGGGTGGACCGAGAGGGCTAGTGCAACACTCTACAAGACCACCAAGAGCTCTTAACTGTTGAGCCATCTCTCTAGCACTCAACAAACACTTTAAACAGAACAGCAATGGCTTGTGCTGTAAGAGCGAGAATCAACAAATGGGACCTCATAAAATTACAAAGTTTCTGTAAGTCAAAAGACACTGTCAATAAGAAGAAAAGGCCACCAACAGATTGGGAAAGGATCTTTACCAATCCTAAATCAGATAGGGGACTAATATCCAATATATATAAGGTACTCAAGAAGATGGACTCCAAAAAATCAAATAACCCTATTAAAAAATGGGGTACAGAGCTAAACAAAGAATTCTCAACTGAGGAATACTGAATGGCTGAGAAGCACCTGAAAAAAATGTTCAACATCCTTAATCATCAGGGAAATGCAAATCAAAACAACCCTGAGATTCCACCTCACACCAGTCAGAATGGCTAAGATCAAAAATTCAGGTGACAGCAGATGCTGGTGAGGATATGGAGAAAGAGGAACACTCCTCCATTTCTGGTGAGATTGCAAGCTGGTATAACCACTCTGGAAATCAGTCTGGCAGTTCCTCAGAAAACTGGACATAGTACTATCGGAAGATCCAGCAATACCTCTCCTGGGCATATACCCAGAAGATGCTCCAACTTGTAATAAGGACACATGCTCTACTATGTTCATAGCAGCCTTATTTATAATAACCAGAAGCTGGAAAGAACCCAGATATCCCTCAACAGAGGAATGGATACAGAAAATGTGGTACCTTTGCACAATGGAGTACTACTCAGCAATTGTTTTTAATTGAATTTATAAAATTCTTAGGCAAATTAATGCATCTGGAGGATATCATCCTGAGTGAGGTAACCCAATCACAAAAGAACACACATGATATGCATTCACTAATAAGTGGATATTAGCCCAGAAACTTAGACTACCCAAGATACAATTTGCAAACACATGAAACTCAAGAAGGAAGACCAAAGTGTGGATACTTCGTTCCTTCTTAGAATGAGGAACAAAATACCCATGGAAGGAATTATAGAGACAAAGTTCGGAGCTGAGACAGTAGAAAGGACCATCCAGAGACTGCCCTACCTAGGTATCGATCCCATATACAACCACCAAACCCAGACAGTATTGCATATGCCAGCAAGATTTTGCTGACAGGACCCTGATATAGCTCTCTTTTGTGAGGCTATGCCAGTGCCTGGCAAATACAGAAGTGGATGCTCACAGTCATCTATTGGATGGAACACAGATCCCCTAAAGAAGGAGCTAGAGAAAGTAACCAAGGAGCTAAAGGGGTCGGCAACTCTATAGGAGGATCAACAATATGAACTAACCAGTACCCCACAGAACTGTGTCTCTAGCTGCATATGTAGCAGAGGATGGCCTAGTCGGCCATCAAGGGGAGGAGAGGCCCTTGGTCTTGTGAAGATCATATGCCCCAATACAAGGGAATGCCAGGGCTAGGAAGCAGGAATGAGTGGGTTGAGGAGCCAGGTGGGAGGGGAGGGAATAGGGGACTTTGGGGATAATGTAAATGAAGAAAATATCTAAGAAAAAATGAAGTGGAAAAAAAAACATTTTAAAGCACTCCCTATCCACAGGGGTGGATAGGTAGACACTACCCCCCGTGGTTATTTAACTCCAGTGGCTCCATGATCATCACAGCATCAGAGGGCCCCACAGAGCCTGTTAGGCCCAGCAGTATCAGCAGATGAAATAGGATCATTCTTCCCTTAAATATCCACAGGGACACTTTTCAAAAAGGAAATACCCAACCCGAAACACCCTGCAAAATTGCCAGGGACAACTCAAGGAAATCCTCAGAGGTATGCCTTCTTGCTTTCCCTCTTCATTCATGCAAGAGGACAACAGAGAATTAGAAAGCACAGGCATTGATAATTCTGCAGTCACTACAATTTCAGCCTGAACAACAAGCATATCCCAGGATGCTCTGGGTGAAACTACAAGGTAAGCAAAGTCGACCTGTAGCCATCGCAACTAACTTCAGCACCCATATCTCAGACACCACGTGCACTTAATCTCTCTCAATCTGCTCCTAAATCCTCCAGTAAACATAAGCTTATTCCCAGACATGCTATTAGACTCGTGTCTGATCAAAACTACAATTGAGTCTTAGCCTTAGCACGAGTGCTTCTCCATTCCCTGGCAGATCTTCCACAAAATACAGCCTGAGGTGGTAATGAAAGAAGCAGAGGTTTGGGGCCAGGGAGGCATGGTTTTCCAGCCCAGTTCCACCACTCACTATTTTGTGGCTGCGGGCAAGTTACTTAACTTCATTTAAGTCTCAATGTTCTTGGCCTAAAAATGTGGGAAATTTATGCCTGCACAATTATATCTGGAGAAAGGCTAACTACAAACAAATTCTTCATTTCTCTCCCTATCTTTCCTCATCTTGTAAGAGGAAACTAGAAAACTCAGGAAATTTTATTTTGTTTTGTCGATGACCGTCTTTAGTGTGGTCCTGTTATCTCTTCCAGGACCAAACGACAACAACTGACGGCACCGATCGTCCACTCTCTACCGGAGATCAGGTTGCACCTCTTTGGGTTCACTTATGGATTTATCCTGGGACCCGTTGTAAACACAGTCTCCGGGAGGAATACGGATAGTAGGGGTTTATCTGACCTTTGTGATTGTGTATGACCACACCCATGACAAACAAAAATCAACCTGTAGGAAGAAGCATTTCTTTTGGCTCACAGTTTGGCATGGTAGAATCCATCAAGGTAAATAAATCAAGACAGATGAGTGGAGAGGTGACTGGTCGTTTGACTCTGCATTCAGGATGCAGGGAGATGAATATTGACATTATAACCCTTTTTATTCAGTCTGGGTCCCCCCAGCCCTTGGGAAGAAAGTGCTGCCCACATTGAGACAGAGGCTTCCCACTTCGCTTAAACCTAACACACCAGAGGTTGGTCTCCTACATTATTCTAAATACCATATAGTTCAAAAGCAATATTCAACATCACAGCCCCTAAGGAAGAATATTAAAAGCAATGTATAGCCTTAGTTACTTAAAAAATATCTGCCCTGAAGATAATGAAGAGAATACAGATCTAGGATTTATTTGCCGTTGGTGATATTATGAGCAATACCTAAGGGCTAGCCTCTACCACCATGTCACCTATGAAGTAAAGGTGTGTGCCAACTTGCCTGGTCTCACATCACAGTCTCTTACACTAACACACTGGTGATGTCTAGGCTGTCATAGTGTTTCGCCAGTGTTGGGTGACATGAAGCTGCAGTTGGTACTGACTGAGGATACTTGGTATGGACACCTGCCTTCTTTCCTTTTAGGTAAACATTAAGGAAGAGAGTAGGCAAGATGGTGGGAAACTTTAATAGCAGAGAACTTTAGTGCTAACAAAGAATAGATACATTGTATTAACTTTAGTAAATTTGGGGCAAAGTGGGGGAACTTTGATACTTGTTTTATCATAAAGTCTCCCAGGCAGGAGTAAGAGAGAACAAAGCAGTAAGACATCTAAANCTTTTAGGTAAACATTAAGGAAGAGAGTAGGCAAGATGGTGGGAAACTTTAATAGCAGAGAACTTTAGTGCTAACAAAGAATAGATACATTGTATTAACTTTAGTAAATTTGGGGCAAAGTGGGGGAACTTTGATACTTGTTTTATCATAAAGTCTCCCAGGCAGGAGTAAGAGAGAACAAAGCAGTAAGACATCTAAACTCCCAGATAAGCCGAAAAGCTTTTCTGCTTGCTTGCTCCCACATCCAACCTGGACTCCCATTACCCTCTCAACTACCCACACTAGACTCTGATTCACCATGTCTTCCCTGACTGTGTCCTGCCTCTGTCCCTGCATCTTGCTCTCCACTCTGTCCAAAGTCCTCCCTTTGTTTCATGGCTGCTCCTCAGCCTTCCCAGATATCCGAGTTCTAGTTTAAATGGATTCTCTGTTAGCATTAGAAGTTAATAAAACCAAAAGACAGGATCAATGTCAATGAAACCAGGGCACTGGGTCTTATTGCGATTGGCAAGTATGGGATAAACTGGTCAGAGATCTGGGATTCTCTCCTTGGGATGTGCTGCTTTGTGATATTATTTGTGGGGAGACATAATTAAACATCTTTTCAAACCAAATAGGGAACCAAGTACATACCAAAGGAATACTCTTGCCAAAGTTCATCTTGGTAAGCCAGAGTTTATTGTGTTACTTACAGGAGTATGGGTGAAGAGCCACTTACAGGAACATGGACAACTCAAAGCAGAGCAGCATTAGTTGGACACCGACCCCAGGATGAGTGACTGCTCATAAAATCTAGAACCCTGAACCTCTCTCTGCATAACCTGCAGACAGCTTGACAAGTTTAGGAGCCTCACATCCTGGGCAGCCCTTACTGCTTATATATCCTTGAAGAGGCACAGAACTTGTGAATCTTGTTAGTTTCAAAACCTTCCTGAGACCTCTGAGTTGTTTACTTCCTACATCCTAAGGATATCTCCCTCCATGATGAAATGTTTTAACTGGGAGGGGTTACTATACAGTAGTGTCCTTACACTTCCCAGAAGTTTTACAAAGATACAGAGCCCAAACCCAAACTTCTCTAATCTAGAGTATCCTGCAGTGGGGAGGATAGGTATGTGGGCGTCTACATTAAAAAAAAAAACTCCACCCTGAATTTTAACATCTAGCTGAAGCTAAAAAAATCTACCAGCCTCCAGTAAGAACTAGATACCTTGGCATTACTTCAAAACTCCAGTATACAACAGCAGCAACAACAAAAAAAGCAGTGAGTGAGTGAGCATGCAGAACATTTCCAGCTCAAAGGGGCTGAAACATAAGTAGTTGAAAGTATTCAAAGATCCAAGAAAACAGTAAAATGTGTTGGCAAACAAGGCGCAGAGGGGAGTGGATATTGAAAATGTCCAGATATACGTCCTAAACCTAAGCAGAGCCTCTGTGTCTGTAATGAACAAAACAAGGAGAAGACCTGCATTAGACGGATGTTGAGACTGTGGAGTCTGCAGGACAGTAAACATGAGAACCGTCATCAAGTACAGGACGCAGAACAATGGGATGTGTTGTTTCGGGAAGGGTGATTGCAGGAGAAGAGAACAGAAACACAACAGATGTTTTACTTTCTGGACTAGGTGCAGAGCTCTGTGCAGCAGCTTATAAAATTTTAATTGCCGACATGGTTCACAATTGGCAGGAGAGCAAGTCACGTGGGTGCAGCTCAAAGGACTATGAAGAAGAGGTGCAGCTCTGTGACCAGGCCTCAGCTCAGGAGGTGCTTGGCAGTTTGTCCTGGGAGCGGGGTTCGCTTGCTCTAGATTTAATTGTATATTATAATTAGAAAAAGACCGTTGGAGCTGGGGCGAGGGGAGGAACTCTGAAGGCAACAGTGAGATGAATGAACCATAAGATTTAACCTCTAGGCAAAAACAGAAAGGGGAACATATTGATGAAACGCAAAGGACCTCATTGGAAGAAAACTCGAGAGAGCTGATTATAGCTGAACTACACACAGAGGTAAAGATGGGCACCACCTGGGGGGGGGGGGGACAGGGTGTCAGGTTCATGGATGGGTCTTCTCAATGGCCCCCCAGCCTCCACATCAGTGTCAGTCGGAGCAGAGGCAACGCTCCTACTAGTGTGTGGGGTAACAGCTGCCAGAGATAATTTCCTTCCAGAGAAAGAAAGGCTGTAAGAAACGTGCCTTATCCAAATAAGCCAACTGAATATCTTTATCCCAGCTCCTGCCATACTTTGTTCAATGTGTGCCAACAAACAGAGTAAATCAGTAAAGAGCCCAGACGGTCTCCACGGCCCGGCCTGGAAAGCAAAGGGAAGTTGGGTTGGTGGATGTTTATTTTATTTTATTTTACTATATTAACTTTATTTTCTGGAGAATGAGTTTCATGTGACCCAGACTGCTCTTGTGCTCTATTGTAGCTGTAGCTGAGGCTAGCCTTGAACTCCTGCTGCCTTTATCCCCCAAGTGCTGGAACTACAGGTCTGCACCACCATGCTCAGCTTAGAAACTAGAACATTAACCCATCAAACCCTTCTGGAATTTGTGCAGAATATTTTAATTTTAAATATAATCTCCTTAAATAAACTGTAACATGACCTTTTATAATTTGCTATTGTAAAGCAGGCCAACTGCTGCCATATTTGGGACAAGCCATCAGTCCGCTCATAGGCCACCGACCTTCCCTTATAGAAAAGGAGAGTACTGAGTGTCCTTGAACACCCACCTGAGTATCTAGTCACTCCTCCTAGCCATTGTAAGCAACTGCACCCTAATCTTACAAAGCTTTTGAATCCCCTGGCTACATTATGTAGGCTGGGAAAGGTTAATTGAAGGGGTCTCTATGTGTCTATGGAGGGAGCCATCATCCATCTTGAGTGAAGACTTTCCAGAGAAGCTGCTCCTACCAGGATGCCATCAGCCACACTCCATACATAGGTCCAATAGACGTATTGGTTCCCCGGAAAGAAATCTTCACAAAATTTATGTGTGTACTTCTGTCCCGCAATGCCAGATAGACCATCATCATGCTGGTTCTTACCCTGTTACATCTAAATAAACTGATAGTTTTTGTGATGGATTTATAGTCAGCACTACTTATGCCTTTTAATCACAAAAGCATTCATATGCTTCGTGGTGATCATCATTTCCACAGTCACTGACAAGCAGGTCAAGGCTGTATGTTCAGGTGATGTTATCATACACATTAGGACAGGCTATAGAATGTTGCTTTTAGTAAGCAACCCTGAGACCTCAAAAGTTTAGATCAATGAAAGTTTATTATTCTTTGACCACAAGTTTCATCATGGATCCTGGGAGGCTCTGACAGTCTTTTGTCTATAAGTGACACCTATCATTTCAATTCTAATTACATTTTACTGACCAAATCGAGTCACATATCTACACTTATCTCTAACAGGGCTTAGAAATTCTGTCCTAACATCTTTCCAAAAGGAGAACGAGCATATCCCATATCAATCTAAAGCATACACATCCATACATATACCCATAAATATATCATGTATATTCCTTCTTTGTTAGTGACAGGTTTTAAATATACCTCAGATTTCTGGAAGGCATAGAAGTTGACCTAATTGCCCATATTGACAATGTGGGATTATTAAATAGAATCAAATCAATATGCTCACCTTCCAGAAAGATCAAAGTTGATTTAAGGATTAGTTTTTTTTTTAATTGCTTCTTCTCTTCCCTTAAATTAAATTTTATATTATTTGTTTATGGTTGCTTTAGATTATATACAATTGACAATTGTATATAGCATGGCTAATAGTTTAATTACAAGTTTAAATATTTTAAGAAATCATAGTTCAAGCAAATCTTACACATTTTAGAAAGTTTGGATAATCTATACTTTAAGAGACATATTACCTATGACACCAAGTAGGAGAAATGGCTACCACTCAAGGAATACTGGACATTCCTGAGTAATTCAGGAGGCCAATCAGCTCCAGTTGTCAAAGTCATTATCAATACTTTCCTCATTTAGAGTTAATTACATTTCCTGTATGTTAGATGTTACTTAGACTGGGTTGAAGGACACTCTGCAGCTGGGAACACATTAGTCCTGGGGATGTCTGGGAAGGTTCTGAGCAAAGACCTTCCCTCACCCAAGTGAGCAACCATTATCCAAGCCCTTGAGGGTCTGAGTAAGTAAGATGAAATGCTAATTCACGCACTCTCCGACAAGGCCCCTTACACAGCTCAGCTGAGACATCCATCTCCCTCTGCTCCCACATATCAGAACTCTAGGCTCTTGGGCTTCCAGACCCATGACTTCAGGTCAGCAGCCACCATGTTCTCCTGCTGTCAGCTTTGGACTGAGAGCTTTGCCTCCAGCAATCCTGCGTCTCAGTCCTCGCCATCAGACTGAATTACATCATCTGCTTCCTTAGTTTTTCAGGTCATGAAAGATATATAGAACTTCTTGGTCTCCACAATGGTATGAACCAATTTCCATAATAAATCCCCACTTAGACGTCTATATATCCAATTACTTCTGTTTGCCTGGAAAGCCATAATATATTACATAAGTAACTATTTACACATGAAGAGAACAGTCATTCAATCTCACCATGCTGAACAGATCAGGCCTTCCATTCCGATGGCCTCCTGTGGTCGACATGCCAGAGAGCTGAAATCATAAAGGGTGACTTCTAGATGGGAGTGGCCTTCAGGAGCTGGGGCAGTTGTCAGCTGTGAAATGAGCACTCTCGGTTGGCCTCTATCTCCATTTTCTGCCTTTCTGCAATGAGAAATTAGGAAGTCCTCTTTAGCTTTTTGATCACTCATATTTCACAAAACAATTCTGCTGACAACATTACAGTAATACACTGCAGTTGTGCCTCCTATGACCTGTGAATGAATGAGCACTAGAGGGTCCTGGCCACGGGCTCAGGATGTGCAATTTTCCTAAATAAGGTTGCTGTCTCTTCTCCTTTACTTTAAGAAGTATTACTGAGTGGTGGTGTTTGGAGATGTGTTTCTGTTTTCCTTCTAGTTTTGTGTATGTTTAAATCTAAACTGTTCATAGAAAATGCAAATTGTTCTTGGACAGCCCTCTCCATACGACATGCTAGTGAATATGCATTCTCCACACAGCTGGTTTTAAGCTTCCTGTTTCCTGTGAACCCTCTCTTTGGAAATCAAAAGTTTTGAGATCAGCTTTGTTTGTTGGGAATAGGTTGCCATAGTTAAGAACTCTGAAACAGAAAAGAATTGAACGGGCTCCAGAGAGGGCTCAGAGGTTAGGAGCACTGACTGCTCTTCCAGAGGTCCTGAGTTCAATTCCCTGAAACCACATGGTGGCTCACAACCATCTGTAACAGAATCTGATACCCTCTTCTGATGATAGCAGAAGATGACTACTACATGCTTAACAGGTTGAAGACTCTGTACTGACAAAACTATCTAGGTAAGAAGCATGGTCCATTTGAGAACAAGATGTTTACACACACACACACACACACACACACACACACACATCATGACTTAAGCTTTTGAAATCTTTGACTAATAGAAGCTCCAGAAACACAGCATCCGAGTGACCAGCAAATCTGCCAACAAAGAGGGCGCAAGGCAACAACGCACAGCGAATCCCATCAGCCAGAAAACCTCAGTCCACAGCCCCCAGCTAGTCAGGGGAAAGTTAATTACTGCCTTGAGTTAATTGCTTCCTTGGCCCTACAGTATTTTAGCAAGAGGATAAAGAAGGACTTGGAAGGACAATCTTCCCAAAATGCACCTTTTATGCATTTGTGTGTTTTGAGGAGCCCTCAAAAACACAGATGTTGCTTCCTGGGGTTCTAGTGACTGGTCGGATTTGCCAGATGCTGAGTTGGCTTAGTAGGAATAACATGGTGGCCATGAGTGTAAACACATTAATTGGTCTTTCTTCTGTTTCCAAAGGCCCAACCTTTTTGAATGAAATCCTTAAAGGTGGAGCGTAGGCATCATCTGTACAATAGAAAACTTTTCTAACCCTCTCCACCCTCAACCTTGCACCCACAGCCAGGCAGTGAGCCCTCTGCTCTGTGTTCTCACACACTCATGCCCACCCTGTGACTTAGACCTCATTATCAGCATCCCTCACGGCCTTGGCAGACACTTGGCACACAAGAGGAACTTAATAAATGATCTCAGAATAGCTATACTGCATAAAAATTTCAATAACACAGATGTGAAAGAACACAAAAGAACAAATCTGCACATTTAAATAATGAGGATATATAAATATACACATATATACATATATATACATATATACATATATATATATATTCAAGAAAACAGCTGGCATACAGAAAAGGGGAACTAATGATCTATCCCACAGGTTGTATGTAATCCTCCACATCTTCCAACCTGCTTAAAGTAATTAGAATAAAGGTAACTTTCTTTTTTTTCCCCACATTTTTTATTAGATATTTTTTCATTTACATTTCAAGTGCTATCCCATAAGTCTCTTATAACCTCCCCCCGCCCTGCTCCCCTACCCACGCACTCCCACTACTTGGCCCTGGCGTTCCCCTGTACTGGGGCATATAAACATTGCTAGACCAAGGGCCTTTCTTCCCCAATAAGGTAACTTTCAACTGGAACTGCTAAAGGTCCATTTGCTCTCATTGGTAGGAGGAGGTTGACATACATCCTCATGGGAGACTGTATAACCAGGGCTCCTTAGGTCTTAGACTAATTACCATGTTAGTTGTTGGGGCTGAGTCTTCATATTCTGTGAGAGTAGACAGAACAATTGAGGTTACAGTCAATAAAATTTAGACAAGTTACTTTACAACATTAATTGACACACTTAATTATTACTCTGTTACATAGCACTTATAGTAATTAGGTATTGGTGGCAAACAACTCATGCTATAATTAACCCAGGTAAATTACATTTCTTCATCCCCTTTATCTCATTTTATTTTCTAATGTATGTAGAAATGTCTGAGTTTGCAGTGCTTCTAACACTGGTGTATTTTTATTTTTGTTCTTTTCGGTTGGGTCTAGTTTGAAGGGATTGCGCTTGCTTGTGTTTAATTTTGTTTTTTGTTTTTTTTTTTTTTTTTTTTTTTTTTTTTTTTTTTTTTTTTTTTTTTTTTTTTTTTTTTTTTTTGAGTCAGGGTCTCTCTTTGTAGTCTAGGCTTCCCTTCCATCTCAACCTCCCAAGTCCTAGATTAGAGATGTGTACCACCTGGTGTCTGTAGTGGTGAGTTTGGGTTACATCGCTCTTGCTCCCAGCAGATCACACGTAGGAACCACACATACTCACACACACACACACACACACACACACACACACACACACACACACGCCAGTTAATTTTAAAATGCATTGGCTACCTCAAAGGCTGGGCACTCCTAAACCTTCCCCTGCTACCCCAAGCCCAATCAGGGAAATGGCCAGTGGCCATTTATCCAAATTTTTATATGACTCATTGGCTTTATCTCCTGCAGCTCCTATGTCCATCCATATCCCACCATTTCTTGGTGATTTCTCCTCCCCCACCCCACCCTGAGTCCTAGCTCAGGAAACTATAAGGGTCCTACCCTGTCTCCCTTTGCCCAACCATTGGCCATTAGCATCTTTATTGATTGATCAAAAATCAATTGGGGACAAGGACCTTTAGCATTTGGACACACAGATTCCCAATTGAATCAAAGCATTAGAACCAATCTCCGCCAGGCATCATGTATATTCCTGTACCTATCATACATGCAGGAAAGCACAAGATGGGAGGCTCGGGCATCTTAGACTGAATGCCACTTGACACTCCTGCCTTAGTGGTGGTTCTCGGAGGCTTCTGACGCTCTCTCCTTCTTCAATCCCTCTCGTTCCTCCTTCTCCAAAAGAGGAGTCAACGAAGAAGGGTTTGTTTTACACAAGAAATATCAAATGATGAGTCAAACATTAAGTCAAATGAATGTTTCATTTGAACAGGGAACATCTTAACACACTCAAAACAAAGCAATAAATATTAGACTTCAGTGTTGCTGGTGCAAGGAGAGTTGTCCAGGGTCCTCTACACTTTCTCTCCTATCCCAAGCCCAAGGTAACCTCTGAGCCTTGTGTCCTATCTGAACTTTCCCTCTCCTGCATCTAGCTTGTAGCAGCCTCCGCTGCATTCACCCTATCATAAGGTCTTATCTCTAGACTGAAGCCCCTATGAAGTCTGTAAAAGTAAGGAACCTCCTTTGTTGTGTGGGTGGTTATTGGATCTCTTATCTCAGTATCCCCTATGGAGAGTTGCCAGTGTTATTAAAAGCTATTTCTCCTAAAAGTTCATCCCAATGATTCTATCTGTGGAACACAAAAAGAATCTCTATCATCTAAAATGATAAATGTCACAAAATCTGGGAATAAACAAAATGTTGGTGCTCCACACTTCTGCAACACATCTCCTCAGTCTGTCATCTTTCAGCTGCATTTCAACCTGGTCTCTCCTCTATCACCCACATGCAAGCTGACGTGACCTTTCATGTTCTTCCTCAGACTGTCCATCTTCAGGTTAGACCTCCAGTGGGCAGCAGGAATACCCACGTGAGCAAAACTAGTCATTCTTTCATTTCACGGAAAAGTGAGCACAACCCACGTGACGATGTCTTTCTGCTGTGTGCCTTTAATGAGATGCACATGTGTGTTTGTCATCTCAGCTCTAACACTCATATGAGAAAGAGAATGGGAAGCCACTTAATATAGACAAGCAGTGGACTTTGCAAAACTTCACGGAGGTCCCTCTGGCACCTTGGAAGGAATCTGGGCATTCGAGGGGCCCTGAAACTCAAGTCTCATCAGCATGATGGTTATTATGCTTTTACACTTCCATTCATACTTCAACCCAATCCAAAACCCTCGCTCTTGGATTCAGCAAGCCAGGACCCTGAGCACTATGCCTCAAAGGGCTGAATACCTGTCAAAGGAACTGAGAAGCATAGACTCATTCACACAGTCTCTGCTTTAGTCTTTGTATGAAGAAAGATGGGCAAGGTGGTTAGGATTGTGAGGAAAAGTTGACATTTGGGATTCTAGCAAGGTGGATCCAGGTCTCTCAGTTCTTTATATCTACTCTTTTTTTGTTGTTGTTTGTTTGTGTGTGTGTGTGTGTGTGTGTGTGTGTGTGTGTGTGTGTGTGTGTGTTTCAAGACAAGGTTTCTCTGTGTAGCCCTGGTTGTCCTGGAACAACTCACTTTGTAGACCAGGCTGGCCTCGAACTCAGAAATCTGCCTGCCTCTGCCTCCCGAGTGCTGGGATTAAAGGTGTGTGCCACCATGCCCAGCGTTTTATATCTACTCTTATATGTTAACCTCAAGGAAGGCAGGTGGATGGGGGTCTAGAAGGGAGGAAGGTAGAAAGAAAAAGGAGTAGAGATGTTGATGAAAAGAGGAAACAGAAGATGAGGTAGAAGGAGAAAGAAATGAAAGGGAAAAGAACATAGAGAGGAAAGGCCGGATCGGGCAGCCAAAGCCTGCCGAGCTCCCATATCCTCCCAATGATGTTGACCATCATTGCCATACTAAAATGAAACCGGGTTTTGTTTTCAGGCCATACACTCTTAAATTAGAAAGAAGAGTGGATCTTTTGGCTAGGGTTTTACAAAATCCAATTTGACATGATCCCATGAGAAAAGGGAAGGGAAGGAGAGAGAGAGAGGGAGGCAAAGAGAGAGCGCTTTCTGAAAGATTGATGTCCCTGTGCACACGCCCAGCAGCTAGGCCATCTGGGCACCATCCACACATTTCAGCGGCATGTGAGGCCTTCCCCAAAGCTAATCTCCATGTCGGAGTGAGCCTTCAAAAATGTTCATGAAGTCTAAGCACTGGTCGGGTCACTCCTTATGTCTGCTTGCCTTATTCCTCTGACACTTGTCATCTTCTTCCAGGAAAAGTAACAGAAAACTTGGACTTATCATTTAATCTGGAGCACACATGTGAAAACTTCAAACACTTTGAAAAACTATAATCTGCAAGTTGCTGGCATGAGGGAGCATGTCACACCTTAGGGAAACTGGATTCTTTTAGGGTTTAATCAGCTTCTAAAGCAATACTGCATCAGGGCAGTTCTGGGAACTGCACTGTCTCATGGCTTTTCAGATCCATGAATTTCCTTACCAGGGACCTCTGAGGGCCAGCCGATGAATAGCCAAGTCACTGAGTGGAAACACACCTAGGCCAGGCTAACTACTTAATCCAAACTCCTGGAAAACACTCACAGCCCATCTCAGGAGCTTTCCAGTGTGAGGTCTTCACCTTGGGAAGTCGTTCTTCACTGAAGTCACTGCTGTTGTGAGGGTCACATGATTGGAATCTTTTCAGTCTCAACAAGAAAAACAAGGACGGGACTCAGGCCCAGTTTTTCTCTTTAGTAAACCAGCTTACTTACACTTTTGTTTAAAATTGTCGTTGTAAATAGTCAGTGCCTATGGTGCTGTGTAGCAAGGAAGAACACTTTTCACAACAGTCCATATTGGGCATTGGTTGTCCTCTCCCACAATCCCCTACTCCTCCCCTACTCTCTCCTAGGCAGTTTCACTTCGACTTCCGTGTCATATGTACATAACAGGTCCCATAAACATAAAGTATGATTTTATAGATCTATATAAAATCTAGGAACCACATATAAAAGGAACATGGCATCTGTTTTTCCAAAACTGCCTTAATTTACTTGACAGACTTCCTCTGGTTGCATCCACGTTTCTATAAGTGATGTAACTTTGATCTTCTTTATGACTGAAGGAAATGACACTGTATATGTGTGATACTGTATATGTGTGCCCCATTTTCTGTGCTCCTTCCTGTCTTTGGGGACTCCAGTGACTAGTGTGACAAGGACTGCTGCTGTGCAAACGTCTTTGACAAGTGTTGATTTGGAGCCCTGCAGGAAAATGCTTGTGTGTGGTATAGCTACTCACACGGTAGAGGTAGATCTATTTTTAGTTTTTCAAAGAACCCCCCTAGTGATTTCTTTAGTGGCTGGACTAGTTTACATTCCAACTAGCAGTGTATAAAACATCCTTTCAACTCTGCCTGAGGAAGTGGCCCATTGAGCAAAGGGCTTGCTGTGGAAGGATGAGCCTGAATTTGCATCCCCAGGACCCATGTAATACAAAGGTCAGATGGAATCCTAGCACTGAGAGGCAGAGACAAGAAGAAGAAAGGGGCTTACTGGCTCATGAGGCTAGCTGGTTAGTGAGCCCCATGGTTAAAGAAAGACACTGTCTCAAAGACTACGGGGACATATTTGACATTATCCCTCAACCTTGTGTGTGACTCATACAGGATGTTCAAAGCCGGGATGTTCCCTGGGATTCCCAATTGCAAGCAGAATATCTAACATCTCACTCTACAAAGGAACTGATTGGTATTGTGTTAAATAAAGTCTTATTTCATGGTGACTAGAAATATGAGAGTCCCAATTGCTTCCTGTTGCACGAGCCTGTTTGAGAATTAAATGCCACGCCCATCTCTAAGGCCAACAGAAGGAGAATAAAGCAACTTATGTGGGAAGGCTTTTTATATTTAACAAAAAAAGTGCTGTATTTAACAGAATAGGTGAAGAAGCTATCAAAGGTTTAACCTATGACCTGCCTTGATTTCTGAGCCCTCCAGAGGTAAAAAGAGAATCTAGTCAAGTATGAGCCGAAGGGAATAGAAGAGTAAAAGTCATTATGGGAAATGGTACCACAGTCCTAAGCAATAGAAAACGAGCGCAAACGAGATTAAATAATAAGCACATGTCATAAAGACACCAGGAGGCAGTCTGGCCCTTAGGGTTGGTAGATTTAGTAGCTTGAAACTATTCTCTTTAATATCCAAGTTATAAAAGCAGGCTAGGGGCCGGGTGTGGTGGTGCACGCCTTTAATCCCAGCACTCGGGAGGCAGAGGCAGGTGGATTTCTAAGTTCAAGGCCAGCCTGGTCTACAGAGTGAGTTCCAGGACACCCAGGGCTACAAAGAGAAACCCTGTCTCAAAAAAACAAAACAAACAAAAAAGAACCTTGGGAGCTGAATTTAAAAAAAAAAGCAGGCTAGAAGCCCACCAACTGGCAAAGAGAAAAAAGAAAAGAAAAGTAATATACACAAAGGAGTTTTATTCAGCCATAAAGAATAACGAAATTATGACGTTTGTGGGGAAATGGATGGAATTAGAGATCATCATGTTAAGTGAGATAAGACATACTTAGAAAGACAATTGTCACAGTTTCTCTGGTATGCACAATCTATATTTAAATGGGAGAGGGAACGAAAGTAGGATTTATGACAGGGGACCATGAGGCCTAACAGAAAGGGTGGATGAAAGACAAGTGAAAATAATAAACATAAGACATAGAAGCAGGAGGGGATCCATGCTTGCATGCACTGAGGAGACACACACACACACAAGAAGATGATAGCATACACACAGCACACATACACACACACACATACTCATGCTCACATACACATTCACACATATGCACACACACAGATAGACTGTATCCTCCCTACTAAAGATAGTAACTCCTGCTTTTTCCCTTGCTTCTCTACAATGTCCCAAGAGTATGCTGAATTTCTGTAATCTGCTCACAGCACGTGGTGTTCTGGACTTTGGGTGGTGGTGACTGGGAATATAGGTGAGACCTCATAGCTGCCTAGGAACCTCATCTCCTGCAAACCTTGTTCTCACCAGGACAGCTGGGATTGTCATGGTGTGTTTAGGGAAAGACTCTATGTTTGTATTCAACATCTCCTAGGCCACTGCCAGCTTTCATTACAACAAAGCTCTCCCATGATGCCTTATCTGAGAGGTGTGGAGGAGGTCAAAACTTGTATTGTGTTGTTGAAAGGAGCCAAGTTACAAACTGTCCACACCCCTCAGTCTGGACAGCACACGGTCCGAAGGGGCAGACCCTGATTGCTCTTGGTCCATCACCTAGGGAAATGGGTGGCTTTACACAGGGGAGAAGCTCTTGTCCGTGGGCCTCTTGACATTCATCTCTGTGGTACAAAACTCAAGAGGAAAGAGGGTCTCAAGACCAGCCCTCCCAGAGCAGTTCCTAAGGTTCCTGCAGGAAGAATTAGTGCTGAGCAGGATATTTAAAGCCTTCCACAGAGCAAAGAGGACCTGAGGAAGGAACTGGAAGTGAAGAGCCAGCCTGCCCGATGATCCCGAGATTCGGGTGGTTTAGTCAGGGCCTGTGACTTCAAGGACAGGAATCTAACTTGACTAATCATCCAGTAGAAACTTTTACTGCTGGCTCTGAGTATCTGAAGTCCAATAAACAAACACATCTTGGGAACGTACTTATCTACAAGAGGCACTGGCTGTGTAGCTGTGTACCCGGAGTAACTAGGGTAACACTCTGTAAGCCCCTCCTTGCGTGTACGCACACATACCACACACACTCACACACCTTGTCACCGAACACTCCCACACAAGGAAAGTGAAATTGCTGTGTGAGGAGCATAAAGTCCTGGGTGTTTCCAAGATTTGGGAGTCCAGCCAGGTGTAACTGATAAAGGGAGGGAGCCCCAGCAGTCCCTCAGCCTGCCCCCGCCCTGATTCTGCCAAGATCCTTATTTGGTGATGCTTTTACCTGGGTCCCTGGACTCAGAGCCAAGCCCGCTCACGCAGGGCCACAGCTGGAGAAGCATCCCCGCTGACGTCCGTCCTTTCCCAAAGAGATGAATGGAATTCCAGGCAGCTGGAGTCATCTTGGCTCCGGACCGGTGGCATTGAGACCAGACTTCAGAGACAAAGCATCAGGCAGCAGTCTACCAATGGAAAAGTGTATACCCACAGAAATGTAAACCACACCTCGGTTTTGGGAGCCGAAAAATGAAAAAAAAAAAACTGTTTAGGGAGAACGATGGGAAATAAAATAATAGGTAATTTATTACTCTACTCGTCCGTTCTGTAAATAGTGTAAGATCCTAGAGCCAGATGGTTCAGTAAATGGTCGGGAGTCACGTTAAGAAACACGAGTGGGCACAAAATTGTTTTTCAAGACACAATTTCAGTTTTGTCTTGAGGGAGCGGGATACGAATTCGCTTCCTTAAAATGCCGCTAAAACCTCTCCGCGAGGATCCCCTAAATCAGAATACATATACCGCCCCCAAGCGGCCATCTGAGGAAGCACAATAGACCTGGAGAAAAACTCTGGACTTGGGACAGTGGGAAGGTGACCTCGGTGCACGGTCCTGGGGCCCTGTGCAACACCGTGCTGACACCCTTAGTGAGTCAGAAAGAAGGCAGGCGTGAGAGACAGGAGTGAAGCGCAAAGTATAGATGACACGGGATCCCCCACCCACCAGGATAGACCTAGGAGGCAGCTTCCTTTAAGGGGTCCAACCTTTTGCCCTCTTTTATTTTTAAAACCAGACTCTCGATCCCTAAGCGTCTTTGTCATGGAAGTATTCGAGGAGACGTGCTTTAGTGAAAGCCCCCCCAAAAGGGTCTTAGGTGGTCCCCAAAGAAGCATCGCGTCTGGGGACTCTCATGCAGAACGTCTCCAGTTCACATGGCGCAAGATCCTAAGCCAAGGCTGCGTGGGCGGAGACCTATTTTTCTGACAAGTTCCAGGGCTCCTGTGTAGGATCGGAGTCTCCCCCTTCACTTTCAGCCCGCGAGCTGTGCGCCAGGCAGCAAGGGGCGGAGAGAAGAACCCGTCACCCGTCCCCCCCCGCCCCCGCCCGTTCCGTGCCCCCCCCCGCAACCCCTCCCCCTTCCCTGCTTCCTGCCTCTTTAAAAGGTCCAGGGCTCCTCAGTCGAGCCAGCCACTGCCTAGAGTCAGCCAGCCTCATCCGACTTCTGCAGGCAATCGCGAAGCTGCTATCCAGTCTTGCCACGGTCTCTCCCGGCGCACCGGCAGTCCCAGCGTCTTCACCGGACTCAGCGTCCTTGTCCTTCACTTCACCTTTGCCACCACTCCGGGTTACTGAGCCCCGGTGCACACAGGTAAACCTCCCGCCTCTGCGGAGCACCTGGCCGGCCACCTCAAAGCCCCAGGCTGCAGACGATCGGCGCGACTCCTCATCTCCTACTCTTCCCCTTCTGATTTTCCTAACTCTCCTTTATCCTACCCCGTCTATCAGCTGGAAAAAACTTTCTGGTGCTGGTTCTCTTCAGCCTTCGGGTTCACAAACACCCCAAGATTTTCTCACGGAGTAGTCTCCAGGTTACCCCTGACTCTCGCCATCCAAAATACATTCTGTAATCTTGTCTAAAAGAGGGGGGACCCAAATCACTTTATACCCTTTATCCTGGAATCCCCCTGCCTCTGGCGCTCTTTTTGTACTGGATACCATCTGGAAAGTAAACCCTTCTTTTCAGCACATATGGGACCAAAGAAGAAACACACACACACACACCTCTGCCTTTCCACCTTTCTTCCTGGTCTCTGACCCTGGCCTCCTGTGCTTCTTGCTACAGGCTCCGTGTTGGGCACAAAGGCTCCACCATGGAGCTCCTGCGAGGACTAGGTGTCCTGTTCCTGTTGCATATGTGTGGAAGCAACCGCATTCCAGGTGAGTCTGTGATATATTCATTCCCCCCCCCCTCTCTCTCTCTCTCTCTCTCTCTCTCTCTCTCTCTCTCTCTCTCTCTCTCTCTCTCTCGCTCCTGTGTTTCCTCGGAGTCCTTATCGCCTGATATGGATGCAGCTTCCCTCTGGGGTTTCACTCAGCTTTCCATAATTGCCATTGTCATTATTGAGTTCCCACCTTGGCTCCTCACAGCCAGAACTTTACTCCCTTACACCTAGTCTAGAAAGCTAGATTGTCTTCTCTCTCCTTACAGAGTCTGGGGGAGACAACGGTGTCTTTGACATCTTTGAACTAATTGGAGGTGCACGAAGGGGCCCTGGTCGCCGACTGGTGAAGGGACAAGATCTGTCCAGCCCTGCCTTCCGCATTGAGAATGCCAACCTGATCCCAGCTGTGCCGGATGACAAGTTCCAAGACCTACTGGATGCTGTGTGGGCCGACAAAGGCTTCATCTTCCTGGCTTCCTTGAGGCAGATGAAGAAGACTCGGGGCACACTCCTGGCTGTGGAACGGAAAGACAACACTGGCCAGATCTTCAGTGTGGTCTCCAACGGCAAAGCAGGCACCCTGGACCTGAGTCTGAGCCTGCCAGGGAAGCAACAAGTGGTGTCAGTGGAGGAAGCTCTCCTGGCCACTGGCCAGTGGAAGAGCATCACGCTGTTTGTTCAAGAGGACCGGGCCCAACTCTACATTGACTGTGATAAGATGGAGAGCGCGGAGCTGGATGTCCCCATCCAGAGCATCTTCACGAGGGATTTGGCCAGCGTTGCCAGGCTCCGAGTTGCAAAGGGAGATGTTAATGACAATTTTCAGGTAAATCTTCTTACCTATCACAAGGGCTATGTGGAGCTAATATCTATAGACTAAAAAGGATTCTCAAATGTAGAGAGGAAGGTTGGTTAAATCATATTACAGATGACCCAAGACTCCAGAGTTTCAGCTGAGAAATTTCATTCCTAATAAGAAATAAGTTGTAATGGTGCCAGGACCTGGGACCCATTCTTTCAAAGCTACCGGGAGAGATAAGAAATAGTTTTCCTATTACACTCAGCCTGTTTCAGAATGGGGTACTCCCTGTCCCCTTCGGAAAGTAACTTGTATCAAATGTACCTACCAGTTTTAATAGGGCATGAAAAGGATACTTTGTCAGTCTTTGAGTCCCTGGGTAGGGTGTTCTGGATGCTTTTAGTATGGGTCCAAGGCAAAGCAAGAATAACAGTCCAGTCATGTGCCTCTGGGACTCCTTCCTTGCCTTAACTTTCAGTTGTTTTTTTTTTCTTACAAGCGTGGCTTTGAACGCCCACATTAACTCTTTGTCACTGGAGAGTATCATGTCCTCCAGACTTGGGATCAAATTCCATTTCCTGTGTACCCCAAGCAGCCTGAAAACTGGATTCTTTGTAAAATGCTAGAGTTGGCAGAAGACACAATTAAGATTTTGAAGTTGTTTGGCAATTTATGTCTGTGTGATAGTTTGGCAGGATGATCTTAAGTTCTTTTAAACTTTCTGAGCATTCACCACAAGCAAACTGAGACGGGCCGCCCCACCCCCACTCCCAGCATTCAACCAAGTCTGTCCTCTGCCCACAGGGGGTGCTGCAGAATGTGAGGTTTGTCTTTGGAACAACCCCAGAAGACATTCTCAGGAACAAAGGCTGCTCCAGCTGTGAGTACCTCTGTGTTTTAAGATTTGGAGAATTCTGGGGAATTCCACCCATTGCACCCTGAGAAATGTAAGCAGCAGGGTACATACACATCTCAGGGGAGCAGAGTTGGCTTGCACCCACTCTGTCATCCCAAAGGAAATGTCTTTTACAGCCCAGAAGGGTGGGCCGATGGGATCAGCTGTTGATACCTTGAATCAGCTATCAAATATGTTACATCTTATTTCTTAGCAGCTACCAATGTCCTTCTCACCCTTGACAACAACGTGGTGAACGGCTCCAGCCCTGCTATCCGCACCAACTACATAGGTCACAAAACAAAGGATCTCCAAGCTATCTGTGGCCTCTCCTGTGACGAACTATCCAGCATGGTCCTGGAACTGAGGGGCCTGCGCACCATCGTGACCACGCTACAGGACAGCATCCGCAAAGTGGTCAGTGGCCTCCCCTCCCATTTGCTAGTTCTTGGAGATCACCACAGGTGGTCCCACGGGAGTCTGGACACTCATAAATGTTCTCCCCTTTCAGACAGAAGAGAACAGAGAGCTGGTCAGTGAGCTGAGACGGCCTCCCCTCTGCTTTCACAATGGAGTCCAGTACAAGAACAATGAGGAGTGGACTGTAGACAGTTGCACAGAGTGTCACTGCCAGGTAAGAGACACTCACAGACTACATTAACACATGGAGACATATGTCTCGGAGATACGTAAATGACTACACACATTTTTAAATGTGCTCTAGCCTGCTACCAAAGTGATTTTTTTTCCTTTAGTATGTAATGACATCTACAAATTCTTCTTTAAATCTCAGAAGGTTTATCTTAATAATACCCCAGGCTAAGCAGCTAAGAGAAAAAAATCTATCTAAACATTGGAATGACTTACCTGCTTTAGTTCAAAGACCAAGCAAGTATTGAGTGTCAGATACATAAAACCCGCTTAAAGCATTCGGTTTGGGCCAGCCCTAATTTGTATTCAGCTCTGGCTGGCAGTTTCTTCTAACACTGTTCGGATCTCTGGCTCACCGGGAAAAGTTTAAATGCAAATCACTGATTACTGAATTTGAGACACAACTTCAATTAAGTTTCCGTTTCCCTCTAATATGTGATAAAACCTTATCTACGTGTGAGATACTTACTGATGGGACCTGCAAAGTCTGTTGCTTTCCCTCATGCAAATGTGTTGTCCTGTAACTTCCACCCCTGACTGAGTAGCAGTTAAAAAGAACTTTCCCAAAGAATGGAGTGAGAATTAGCCCTGGAACTGTATACCTCTGGGGACTACAGATCCAGCAGAGATAACCCTCCTATAAAAACCACCCCTCCTGTGTCCTGACTTAGAATGGAAATGACACAGAAAGCTCCTCTCTGCAATATGCTTGGTAACATCTTTCACTCTCCTTCTCTTGCCTTGCAGAACTCCGTTACCATCTGCAAAAAGGTGTCCTGTCCCATCATGCCCTGCTCCAACGCCACAGTTCCTGATGGTGAATGCTGCCCACGGTGTTGGCGTAAGTTTCTAAAATGGTGTAGACACCCCTCAGTGGCTAGCTCAGTTTGGGGGCATCCTGACAGCTGGGTACAACACCTGAGCCCAGCCCCTCACAGCTCCATCAAACATTCCTGTCAGATTCTTGCAGACAGACTAGAGTCTATTACAGAGCCTAGACCTCCATGGGGACTAAAGCTTAACCACCCATCTGGGTTAAGGCATAGGCAATGGATGATCATAACAGAGCTTATGGATTCTGGTTTTATGCTATGAGGAGAGAGATAGATACAGCAGTAGACTTAAGCTGGTTGCTTTTAGAAATTGATCTTGTTGTTAGAGAAAAAAATGATCTACTGGAGAATGGACAGAAACTGGTGTAAGCATTGGGCTGAGGCTTGAAAAGCCACCTGTTTTATCTGCAGTGAGAGGAGGCCTAGGGCTTAGCATCTGTTCAATTTCCAGGGCCATAAAAGAAATCAGCCAATATACTGCTGTGTAACGCTCTGCCTCCAGGGCTTGTTGCCAGTATAGTCACTTTGTTTAGGAGCTATCTTATGCAGAAGGCGCAAGTCATAAAATGACTCATCGTGCCTCACAAAGAAATCAGGGATGTTGAACTGCCCTGCTCTTCACTCTCACACACACAGAGTTGCACACAACTCAGAATCATCAATCCCACCGTAGCAATTTTGGCATAGTAATGTTTTTCTGTGTATCCATTTCTGTCCAACTTCTATCTGAGGGTGAGTTACAGAGAACAAAGCCTGCTGAGAGCTAGCAGAGCTCTGAGCTTGAGCTAGGGGTTGTCAGAAAGATGTTCATTGATGGCAAAAACAAAAACAAATTCCCTGTCCTCTGATAGACAGGCGTGATTGTCATCACGGTGTCCGATCAGATAGCAAACAAACACCCTCTCCACTTGAGAAAGTGTGTACAAAAACACCCTAGGCCAGCAAGAGGGAAACAAACTGATCCATCTCACAGCTGAGGCAGAGGCATAGCCCCAGGCAAACCGCCTCCCAACAAGGAGCAGGGCTTCACTGACAGTCAGAAGTGATGCAGAGCCGCTGCCTAACACACCAGCATCCTCGGACACCAGCCTGGGAACATCTAAGACATCCTAAGTCAGGAAAGGGGAACTTGCTTGAGGTGCACATGGGAGAATACATGATAGGTGAACAGGAGAGTGTACATTGTGGCCCAGCTCGGCTGTAGGGACCAGGCAGAGTGTACCATCAGCCCAGACCTCTGCATATGATGACCTGGGATGAACTCCTGGACCTCTGGCCCAAGACTCGTGCTACTCAGGCCAGGGAGATCTCATGCAGGACACACTGGCACGTCTGTAGTTGCTTAGGATTTGCTTGTGCCTGTGAAATGAGGGATGTGTGAATTGGCGCCATTCTTATTATCACTTCCCAAGACCCTTGTATAGCCAAGCGTCTGGTGTGTACATTAATGTACACAATCTCTATTTATTAATCATGCATGCTTCCATTAAGCTATGAGTATGAAAAGAGACATTCACACACAGACATTTTTTTAAGAAGCCTATTGCTTTACCACCTCTGGCTATAAAGGGCCATAAGCATATAAGTAAACACTGCCTAAGAACAGTTTATCTTAGACATGAGATGCTAACGCCCTCCCTTCTCCCCGCAGCCAGCGACTCTGCTGACGATGGCTGGTCTCCCTGGTCCGAGTGGACCTCCTGTTCTGCCACATGTGGCAATGGGATTCAGCAACGGGGTCGCTCCTGCGACAGCCTCAACAACAGATGTGAGGGCTCTTCAGTACAGACGAGGACCTGCCACATTCAGGAGTGCGACAAAAGATGTAAGCGTCATGGCCGCCAAGGGTGGCAATCTCACCCCAGTACTTTCCCCCTCAGGGAGAGCAGCTCCACGATGGGGAGCCTGAGAATGCACATTCTGAGCCTGGGCTCTCAGTCTCAGTCACACCTCTAACCTCTATGCTTTTGAGCATGACCCTGGGGCTCCTCCTCATCTGTAACGTGAGAATAAGAACCATTCTTGATAAAGTTACTTTAGCCATTTTCTCTAGATAATTCACATGAAACAATCAGAATGGATCTGGGCTCCCGACCAGCAACCTATAAATATTAGGTTGTTGACAGCAACTTGCACACACAGACAAATACCATTTTTCCTATAGTTTCTCCACTGACAGGTGGCAGTAGCCAGTTTCTTCAATAAGTTGCTGTTGGTGGGCTGCTGGAATGATCCCCTGCTGAGTCTTGCTGTGTGGCCCCCTCCAAGGCAGCACCATGTGTGACCATCAGCTTTGCCCTTCAGTTAAACAGGATGGTGGCTGGAGTCACTGGTCCCCGTGGTCGTCCTGTTCTGTGACCTGTGGTGACGGTGTGATCACAAGGATCCGGCTCTGCAACTCCCCCAGCCCCCAGATGAACGGGAAGCCCTGTGAAGGTGAAGCCCGGGAGACCAAAGCCTGCAAGAAAGACGCCTGCCCAAGTAAGTGTGGGCCTGACCTGGGGATACATGGGAGACAGCTCTACCCAGCTGGTGGCCTGCTCTCTGCGGCTCAGTGGACCACGGGGCATGGGAGCTCACTCGCTACAGAAACAAACAGAAACCAAGTCCTGCCTGCTCAGCAGCTTCTTTTAATGAAAAACAGAAAGCAAACCATTTCAGCTTCCCTAATTCCCAAAGATTCTTCTCATGGGCCAGGTTAGAAGGCATTTGAAACCGGCTCAGGACAGGATTCTGGGACAGATAAGGCACCTGAAAACTGAATTTTTCGCATGTGACTCATTTCCTTACAGTCAATGGAGGCTGGGGTCCCTGGTCACCATGGGACATCTGCTCTGTCACCTGTGGAGGAGGAGTGCAGAGACGCAGCCGTCTCTGTAACAACCCCACACCCCAGTTTGGAGGCAAGGACTGTGTGGGCGATGTGATGGAAAATCAAGTTTGCAACAAGCAGGACTGTCCAATCGGTAAGCTGCGAAGCCAGGGACCCCACCACCCCGGGAGCTTTCTCTTTTATGAATGTCATAGTCAGTATTCACTGGGTGCGGGGACGGGGAGGATGCCATATTTGATTGGCCCCAGTGGCTTGATTACTGTAAGATGTAAGGCAGCCATTACCAGTAACAGAGACCTTGCAATGCCTCATTCTGTTTTTAGTAGTACCTGGCAGTGACAACAACTAAGACCCAAGCACTTACCAACCTGTCTCTTACCTCTCCTCAGACGGATGCCTGTCCAATCCCTGCTTTGCTGGTGCCAAGTGTACTAGCTACCCTGATGGTAGCTGGAAATGTGGTGCGTGTCCTCCTGGCTACAGTGGAAATGGCATCCAGTGCAAAGACGTCGATGAGGTAGGCAGCCAATGGCTCCGAGTTATCGGAATGAAGAAAGCAGCTAACCCGATCCAGGGCCCTTCCTTAAAACAGCATTTGCTGAGTGTTAAGCAAACTCTCATTTCCTCCGTAGTGCAAAGAAGTGCCTGATGCTTGCTTCAACCACAACGGAGAACATCGGTGCAAGAACACAGATCCTGGCTACAATTGCCTGCCCTGCCCACCGCGATTCACCGGCTCACAACCCTTCGGCCGAGGTGTCGAACATGCCATGGCCAACAAACAGGTATAGTAGACAAGTAGCCCAGTGTAGAAGAGAGCTGTCTTTGGGCAAACAATGAACAGACAGAGCGAGCACTGGTTGCATAGTCTCAGATGTGTGAATATTCTGGGCTGAAAGGAGCTGTGATCAGATAGGCTTGCGCCAGGTGAGCAGCTCCAAGAAAATCCAGTGTAAACCAGCATTTGCCAATAGCTGGTATATCCTCGAAGAGAATGGAGAGAGACAGAAGAATCCCATCTTTCTCCCAAATGGGGCTGCTGTTTCAGGATGGGAGGAATCTGGACCCTTTGGTGGCTTGGGACTTTTAGACATTCTGTGATAGCATTGGGATGCTGTACCCTCAGGTGTGCAAACCTCGAAACCCCTGCACAGACGGGACGCATGACTGCAACAAGAACGCCAAGTGCAACTACCTGGGTCACTACAGCGACCCCATGTACCGCTGTGAGTGCAAGCCCGGCTACGCAGGCAATGGCATCATCTGCGGAGAGGACACAGACCTTGATGGCTGGCCTAATGAAAACCTGGTGTGTGTGGCCAACGCAACCTACCACTGCAAAAAGGTACGGCATATATGAAGCCTAGAGCATTTGTACAAACTACACATAAGGAACCTCCCAAAATAGCTTCCATGGCTTCACCTTCCCATTAAAAACGTGGCTAGGCCTGAGCATCGTAGTAGGCTATCCCACTGTGGCCCCCAGGGTGCAAAACAAGAGAATGCTAACTGTGACTCCTTCCTTTTAGGACAACTGCCCCAACCTTCCCAACTCAGGGCAGGAAGACTATGACAAGGATGGGATTGGTGATGCTTGTGATGACGACGATGACAACGACAAGATCCCCGATGACAGGGTAGGAAAAATATGCTCTCCATTCCTCCTTCATCCTCGCGGTGTGATGACAGCCTGATACACTGGGATTCAAGGGATTACAGAATGATAGCAAAAGCATAGACCAAACTCATATAGAGGATAATTAGAAACTTGTCACTATGTCTCCGTGATTTGAGGACACAGATGTGGCTGGAATTATTAGTGAGTTTCATTATTCATCACAGAGTATCCCGGTTTGAACATGTGGCATTCTGTTCCACAGATTCAATTCAGATACAATGTCTAAATGAGTGTATTTTTATAATGAAAGCAGGGATGCCATAATTATATACTGGATTATATATTATCCAGTCTTCATCCAGGGTGTCTTCCTGTCTGGGAATTTCACTTATGCTGAATACTCAGTCAGTATATGGACCAAGTACTAGATAACTGCAGTAGAACTTTGAGGGTTTTTAATACTGTGGATGGGGTTGAAGGCATCAGCTGACTTCCTAGGCAGCACCATAGAGAGTCCATTTTCCCTCTTTGCAGGACAACTGTCCATTCCATTACAACCCAGCCCAGTATGACTATGACAGAGATGACGTGGGAGACCGCTGTGACAACTGCCCCTACAACCACAACCCTGACCAAGCAGACACAGACAAAAATGGGGAGGGCGATGCCTGTGCTGTGGACATCGATGGAGATGGTAAGAGCCCCGGCCTGGCAGCCTGAAGGGACACAGACAGCACAGCTTACTGAGTGGCTATTAATGTGTGACTTAGTTAAAATATATGGGGCTGCGGGACTCATGTACACCTCCTTCATAGGAATCCTCAATGAACGAGACAACTGCCAGTACGTTTACAACGTGGACCAGAGGGACACGGACATGGATGGGGTTGGAGATCAGTGTGACAACTGCCCCCTGGAACACAATCCAGACCAGGTAGGTGAACTTCTTTCAGAATCTCTTGGTGAGGTATTGTGTCTCCCTTTCTAAGCCTTTAAGATAGTGAATTCAGTAGACTCCAAGCCCTCCCTTTACTGGGGTCCCCCAGAGCCATTTGCAATGTGTGCCTGTACAGAGTCTGCCTGATATAAGCCTCTGGCAAACACTCTCTTGGGACCTCAGTCTTGATTGTGACCACCATAAAGACAAATTACACAAGACGGAGAGCTGAGGCTGGTAGCTCTACAGTTGTATCCAATGCATGTAAAACTGAGAGGAGAGCCGTGTGCAGAAGCAAAACGAGCACCTGTGTGATGGCTGGGAACAGAGTCTGGTAAACAACTAGGAAGCTAAAATACTTCTCAGAGCTGGAGAGAAGTCTGGTTTCTCCCATTCCCCACAACGGACCCAGCTTCATTCTCCTCCCAGCCTGAGCTGCAAACAGCTATTAATAGACAGGCTTCTGGTACCAGAGAGCTCCACGCTGTGTCGTTGTGCAGCCTTGTTTTCTAGGAATAAAATAAATCCATTTTTCTTTTTCCTAAAATGATGGTTCTAAGTGGTTTAGTGCTCAGAAATTTGAATAGATTGTTTTTCTAAGGATTAGATAAATGAGAATTCAAGTTACTCCTAATACTTACTCTTATGGAGTAATTATCATGCTAAAAAGCAAGTTGACTTCAAGCCACTGTCACAGGAAACCATGAGGGCCAGTATTAGCTTCATGTCACACAGTACTGAGATCATCTGCTTTCTGTTTGGGTCAATAGACATTAGACATCTTCAATAGCATTTGACCTCACGGGTTGAGTTTGGATTCCTCAGGTTATAATAACTTTTATAAGCAAATTTAAATAGCATAAAAAATTCCCCCAAGCAAAGAGCATAAATTCCGGAAAGAAAACATTCAGATTTTAAATAAACCATCCCAAAGCATCTCACAAATACTGAATGCTAAGCCCTCTGGGAAAATCTATTTTGAAAACATTCTAGTTTGACTTTATCTGAGCCAAAAGATAAAATCTTTATGGGATAAATGTAGAAAGCCAAATGCTTTTTAAATTTAAAAAAAAAAAAGCCATTAATATCTCATACACATTATACAGACAGTCTGCACTGACCACTGTCACGATTCAAGGCCTGGAGTAGATGTTGACCTGTATTTGATTCACCCACTGTTGATGTCTCTCTTCCAGCTGGACTCTGACTCAGACCTCATAGGGGACACATGTGACAACAATCAGGACATCGATGAGGATGGCCATCAGAACAATCTGGACAACTGTCCCTATGTGCCTAATGCCAACCAGGCTGACCATGATAAAGATGGCAAAGGAGATGCCTGTGACCATGACGATGACAATGACGGCATCCCTGATGACAGAGACAACTGCAGGCTGGTGCCCAATCCTGATCAGAAAGACTCTGATGGTAAGTCACTGTGGCCACTGTTAGCTGGCATAACCGACACCTTGGCTGTCTAGATGAAAGGAATAAAAACAGGGCATCTAAAAGGTCGGAGTAACAAAACACCAATTTTTGACAAGATGGTGAATAGTGACCCACTCATAATAGCAGTTCAGAATTTCACTGAACACTTACTTTCTTTGACCTTAGGTGATGGCCGAGGTGACGCCTGCAAAGACGACTTTGACCATGACAATGTGCCAGACATTGATGACATCTGTCCTGAGAATTTTGACATCAGTGAAACTGATTTCCGACGATTCCAGATGATTCCTCTAGATCCCAAAGGAACCTCCCAAAATGACCCTAACTGGGTTGTCCGCCATCAGGGCAAAGAACTCGTCCAGACTGTAAACTGTGACCCTGGACTTGCTGTGGGTGAGTAGTGAGCTCCTTAAATCCAGGTGGGGACACACTGAAAGGGAACAAATATAAAATCTGTCCATTGGACCTGTGGCCTTACGCCACTCCAGACATCTAGGAACATTGTAGAGAATGCTGTAAAAGCCATAGTCTTTAATCTGACCCTGGCCTTGCCTTCCAGGTTATGATGAGTTTAATGCTGTGGACTTCAGTGGTACCTTCTTCATCAACACTGAGAGAGACGATGACTACGCTGGCTTTGTATTCGGCTACCAGTCCAGCAGCCGCTTCTATGTTGTGATGTGGAAACAAGTCACCCAGTCCTACTGGGACACCAATCCCACAAGGGCCCAGGGATACTCAGGCCTGTCTGTAAAGGTTGTGAACTCCACCACTGGCCCTGGCGAGCACCTGCGGAATGCACTGTGGCACACAGGAAACACCCCTGGCCAGGTAAGAAGTCTGGTCGTCTAGAAGGGAGAGAGTTGCCAGGCCCTTGGAGAGTACAGGAGACAGCACTTTGACCAAGGTTCCACTAGGGAATCTTAGCAGTCAAGTTCTCAGCATCACCAACCTGGTACAAAACCATCATAGTGTGCTAGAGGGGAGTGGGTCCTGACCAAGATCTGCCCTTTAAGTACACAAGCAGCTTCAGGCACTTCAAACAAATCCGTCCTTTCCTTTCCCTCTCTCACAGTTTGTGAGAGATGCCTTGGGGGAAACTCCACACTAGCCCTCTGCAAATGTAACTCAGCTCGAAGCCTTTTCAGCAGTTTCTCGTGGAATGAAATATGAGTCTTCAAAGGGGGGCTGTGTTTTCAACCTTTCCTGCTCCTTTTCCTTCAGGTGCGCACCCTGTGGCATGACCCTCGCCACATTGGCTGGAAAGATTTCACTGCATACAGATGGCGTCTCAGCCACAGGCCAAAGACCGGTTTTATCAGGTAAGACTGCAGGAATTAAATTTCACTGTAGTCACACCAAATAGGCTGGAAGGGTAAGACCAAGAAGTGGCATTCTCATGAGTGAGATTTTTTTTTCCTTCTGTGCAGAGTGGTGATGTTTGAAGGAAAGAAAATCATGGCCGACTCGGGACCCATCTATGACAAAACCTACGCTGGTGGTAGACTAGGCCTGTTCGTCTTCTCTCAAGAAATGGTGTTCTTCTCGGACATGAAATACGAGTGTCGAGGTAGGAGAAACACTGTGGTGTACAGTTAACGTGTCTACAGATTTATAAGGTTGACAATGATGGGAGGGTTTGATTTAAAGGTTGGGGAGAGGGTTCTGGTTGGGTTTTTGTTATTTTTCTTTGGAGGATACAATACCAAACAAGAAATACTGTCTGTGCAATCCTGAATCTCTATCAGGACAATTAGCTTGCCCAGCAGTCTCTGAACTCCTCCTGCCTTGGTCAGAGGCAGACAGTAAGCAAATAGCTATGAACATCAGCCCTCACTGTAATGCCTTGAAGCTCTCTCACGCTTGGCCTGTGGTTGTATTCATGCCATCACGGCACCAGCTGTCCTCCTTAAGACCAAGAGCACTTGCAAGGGTATTACTGTTCACTAATAGCCTTAGCTTTCTTGCCTCCATTTTCTGCACGTGATGACTTAAACTCTGAGATCAGACCTCCCGCAGAGTAACCGCTCGATACATATTTACTAAGTCAGATGTCTGCAAGCACAAAGGCACTGGGTATTAAGATCAGAGACATAGAGAATAGAGTCTCACCAGCATGGTTGCCTAAACATGATCTGAACAAGGGTGACTGACATCAGTAAACTCGCTAGTGTGGACTGGGGGAGGGGAGACAACAAGGATTCATGCTTTGTCCCTGTCGGGAGACAGGAATCCCTGATGATTACTTCTAGGGTGACCTCGTGCTCGCTGATTCATTTTCACTTATGTGCATCTTTGTTTATTTAACAGATTCCTAATCATCAGCTGCCAATCATAACCAGTGCTGGCAATGCACCTTCTGAAACCAAGGGCTAGAGAAAAAAAAAAAAAACCCTGCCAGGATCGCTTCTCCTCGCCTTCCTCACCTCTCTTCTTGCATAGTGTGGACTTGTAGAGCCTGTGACCTGCCTCGAGGAAATGCAGTTTTCAAACCCAGACTCAGCCTTTAATGAATGAGAATGCATCTTCCAAGACCATGAAGAATTACTTGGGTTTGCTTTTGGGAAAGTCAAAGCAAATATTTACTTCTCACTGGGAAGGTGTCCACTCCATTCTGCCTTACTCAGAGCCAGAACTTCGAGGCCACCTCTGAGCAGCACACACAGAAGCATTTTCAGGCATGTCAAAGAAAAGAACAAAATGACTCACTAGAACTCACCGCCAAACCACTTCTGACATAGGTCCTGAGGAGTGGGGAGGCAGGAACCAAAGCCCTAGAGAGGGCACGTACCCAAGAGACAACTGTATAAAGAAAATATGGAGGACCTGTTCGGTACTAAATCATTTTCAGGGGACAAACAGACTTGCTGCATTTCCACACGCTGCTGATGAGAGCTGATTGACCCAATCTTCCACACAGGCACTTGAGCAAGCAGGGGAAGGAGGGAGGTTCCAGCCTCTGGACTTCCTCCCTTTGGGCACTTCTCACCTGCAGTGGCCAGGGTAGGGGTCAGAAGTGTGGGCTGTGCTGGCTGCCCTTGGCTGGTCACGCTGAAACTGTTAGCTTATTCTGCATGTATAACATGCATATGCATAAGGAGAGCTAGAGAACCCTTCCGTCTCAGTGAGCTCTAGCTGCCTCCACAAGAAGGGCAGTGCGCCTTTACTTTATGGTTAGAAAGGCACAAAATTTCTAACAACCTAATTAAAACATTCCTTTTCTTTTCTTTCCTTTCCTTTCCTTTCTTTCTTTCTTTCTTTCTTTCTTTCTTCCTTCCTTCCTTCCTTCCTTCCTTCCTTCCTTCCTTCCCTCAGTAACCATGGATTTTTCCAAATCTCTTTTGGTTTTTGTTTAACAAATGCTTTAATAATGTAATATATTTATTTTGTTCCCCTATTCTGGAGGGTTCGTCGGAAGGATTGTTACTGAAACAGGAAGCGTGGGACTATCTGAATCATCTTCGTAGTGAGTCTTTATGACTGTAAGATTGTAAATACAGATTATTTATTAACCCTGTTCTACCTGGAATTAGACTGCATATAGCAAATGTTTGCAAGCAGGTAGCTGAGGCAGATCAGCAAATCTCTCCAAAACCAGTGTGTGGAAAGCCAGCATAGCTGCTGCTTTTCATTTGGGGCTCACAGTGAATGATTTGGACTCCTTTGGCTTCCCCCTTTGTTTTCTCTTTATTTTCAAGTGGAATTAGGTGGCAGCCCTCTTGCATTTGCTCCTCCTTGTAAAGAAAGCCAGGAGCACTCTACGGCTAGCCCACACCACCCCTTGTGCCTATTTCCAGGGAGAAAAAAAAACACAATCACCTTTTTTTTTTTACTTCATTTTTTTCCCAAAAGAGACAAAGGTGGAACTTATATACAAATATTACCTCATTTGTTGTGTGACTGAGTAAAGAATTTTGGATCAAGAAGAAAGAGTTTAAGTGTCAATAAACTTAAAACTACTGTTGTGTCTAAAAAGTCGGTGTTGTACATAGCATAAAAATCCTTTGCAGAGGATAATCCCAAGAAAGAAATAGCTTTGAAATGTTAAGTACAACTTCTCAAAGTTCTGGTTTTGTTCTATCATCTTGTACACCGTTGCTTTTATTTTTATAAATTATTTTCTTATTGCCATTGGAATAGAGATCTCAGACTATGTAGATATGCTATTTAAATAATTTATCAGGAAATACTGCCTGTAGAGTTAGTATTTCTGGTTTTTATATGTTGCACACTGAATTGAAGAAATGGTTTTTCTTGTTTTGTTTTAGTTTGTTTCTTTGGTTTTGTTTTTGTTTTTGCTTTTTACTTCCCAGTTTTGACTCTTTGCCAATACCCTTTTTCCTAGGAACGTGCTTTTTTTGTACACATTTTTATCCATTTTACATTCTAAAGCAGTGTAACTTGTATATTACTGTTTCTTATGTATGAGGAACAACAATAAATCATATGGAAGTTTATATTTATACTTACTGTGTCTGTGTCTGTTTGTTCTTTACTGGCTGGCTATCATGTGGTATGGGCAAAAGCCATTCCTAACCAATAACACACACACAGCAGGGCAGGAAATAACATTCGTGATTCCTGTATGATTGACAGGCGCTAGACTTAGATGATATATTTACTACAACTTTGGAAGAAAAAAATACAAGTCTGCCACATGACAAACAAAATAAAAATGACCCTTGTGTCACAAGCCACTTCCCTTAAAGATTTTTTATCATGTTATTAATATTAGGTGCCTTGTGTTGACTTCTCAAAGTCCAGCTCTGTTTCTAAAAGGAACAGCAGTGACTAAGGCGAGAACAGTTGTGAGACCAGGTGACTGGTTCTGATCCTGAGTGATGAATCCCACAGCAGTGGCTGTCAGCGAAGTGCAGGGGAGGAGCTTTCCTGGGACTTTGGGGAATACATATTTGGGTCAAAAACAGATAAGTAAAGAATTGCAAAGTTGGAGTAAGAGAGATGGCTCAGCGGTTAAGAAGGTTAAAGAACAGATGTGCAAAGGACCCTGATCACAGCAATCCCTGGGGGACAGCTCACCATCTCCTGTGACACTGCTTCCAGGTGATCTGATGTCCTCTTCTGGTCTCTTGTAGGCACCTGCACTTAGGTCCACACCTACACACACACACACACACACACACACACACACACATTTTGCTACAGAAATACAAGTCTTGGAAAGCATGTTTGTGAAGAAGTCTGTGAAGAGAATACAATCTATCCTGTTCTAATAAGTGGAAAGTGAATCTTGGGTGGGTTAACCATGAATGTGAAGATCCAACAGATTCCTAGTTCCAGTGAAGAGTTCAATAAAGAACTTCTCTTAAGTGAAGGATCTGGCTTTGAGGGCTGTGTGAGGTAGAATCTGTCCCTCTGGCTGACCTTCTCCATTGCTCTAAAACCACCAACCTGGCTGGCATGATGAACAGCAAGAGTGAAGTGTCCCTGTCGCCCTACAGACCCACAGTGAGCAGTAAAAACTAGCATGCGCTGGGGAAATGATTGAAAGCAATAATTATCTGCAAAGTGGCACCCATTTCTCTCAGATTGTTCGAGATGTGCATTCCTAGAGGAGAATTCTATTTAATTTTTAGCAAAATGTTTCAGTGAAACTAATGGGGAGTAACAGGATGCAATGAAAAAAATTAGTCAAATCAGAGCTGTTAGCCCAGGCTTGCTCCATTTCACTGTAAGAATGACCTTCAAGTCAGTAGGTTATAACAGATTACAGACTTGTTTAAAACTAGAATTACATCATCAAGATGATAGATTTTGACTGACACGGGAGTTTACTGTCATGTGTTCAGGGGCTGTTTGGCTGAAAAGTCATAAAATGGTTCCTGGAGAATTTACATCTAAGGTGGTGCTGGTAGGTTACTAAAGAGCCCTGTCTAGAAAACTATACTACAGCCCCTACATTACTTCCTAAAGTATATATAAAGAGATAGCCTGTTGCGCTCTCTCTCTCTCTCTCTCTCTCTCTCTCTCGCTCTCTCTCTCTCCCTCCCTCCTTCCTTCCCTCCCACACTTTCTTTCCTTCCCTCTCTCCCTCCCTCCCCTCCCCTCCTATAATCTTTATTGTCTTAGAGGAAGCCACCGTGGTGATAAATTATGCTGTATATCTTGTTTATCCATCCTTGCCACTTTCAGCTGACCTGAAATAGGATAATGTTACTCCTTTTTAATTAAAAATTTCATTGCTAAATGTCATTAGCTCCTTCCCCTTACCTAACTCTGGCAATACCCAGACTCCTTATGCCTCAATCGCCCTGTGCAGAAGCACTCTGTTTGGTCATTAGCCTGAGCAATTCCCATAGGAACGGTTTTTCTTTGCATTTCTCTCTTACCTTCCCTCTCCTTCCTCCTCTCCTTCCTCTGTGTCTCTATCTCTCCCCTTCAATACACATACCTCAAATACAAGGAAAACACGGATGCAGAAAGCCTGAATCTTCTGAAAGGCCAGTGCGCAATAACAGCTTCTCTCTGTCTCGCTCCAACTGCCCCACCATACTACCCCTGCCCCCTGACTGTTCCCACCAAACTGTTCAGTACCCAAGAGAGCCACAAATCATTTGGGGAGAACCTAAAATTGTAATTTTTAACTTTTGTAGGCATGTGATGCCAGTAAAACCCAGGCATTAAGATTAAGTCCAACTGTAGCACATGAACATCAGTGTAGGCCATTTTAAATGGACAAATGGCCATGGATGTGGCTCAGCGGCAGAGGGCTTACCTAGCATGTGCAAGGCTCTGGGTTTAATCCCCTGTGCCTCAAAAACAAAATCAACACAAAAGAACAAACAGTAAATGAAAACAGAAAGACTGGATGAAGACATCTGTAAGAATGTGGATGCCCTTGAAAATAGTGGCTATGGAGTTCTTCATTTCAATAAGTCAGGGAAATATGCAAGCAATCATTATTGTCAAGCAGGGCCTACAAAGGTGTGGTGGCAAAAATGAACAATACAGCACAGGCTGAATCCAAACTGTATCAAAGGCAGGGCCACAGTCAGCTTATTAGGAATTAGGAATGGACTAAATATACTCCCCTGTGGGGCCAACTCAGCTTACACAAGTGGTCATAAAACCTTCTCAGATCAGCCTCCAGGCTCAGAACTGGACAAACCTTCTCTCCTGAGATAGTGCTACAGACTTTCTTTTAATAAGGGTCACTCACCTTTATCCCCTTCATAATACAAGGCCTGAATTTCAGAGGAACATAATAAACTGAGAGGAATTAATAATCCCCACACTCAAAGAAGGCATCCTCACTAACAGGTAGGCACAGACCCTGCTAACATTCCTTTGTTGCCAGGACTCAGTTTTCCTAAAGGCAAGCTGTTCTTACTGACAAACTTAATGGACAAAAAAAGAAGGGTAAACCTAAGCAGAAAGATGGAGAAAGCCTCCAGAATCATCATAAAGTTGAAACACATTAAACCTAATGTAGAGAGAGGGCTACAGATATAACTGAGTGACAGAGTGCTTGCCTCGAATCCACAAAGCCCTGAGTTCAACCCCCAGCACCCCCCCCAAAAAATGTGACAAATAGAGACCAATAAGCTCATGTCCACCAGACTTAACACAGCAGGCATATGTTACAACGTTGGTTTTCACAAAGTATCCTTGAGATTGTGAGATTAGTGATACAGTTGTAAACAAATTTCCTAGGCATATTAATGATAAAAAATCTAACATTTACACCCCAAGTTTCAAAATCATTAAAGAATTACAATCAGCAAAGAAGGGAATTAAAATATTGAAATCATTTGAGGAATCATCTCTATGTTGCACTCACTGAATACAAAGAACTCAGAAAAAAATATAATGCCAATTAATTTTCAACTTTCTTAAACTTAAACCCTAGAAAGTCATGCTTCATGTTCTCCTGGTTCCTTCACAGCATCCCCAGTCTCCTGTTCATCTGCAAATAAAATAATCACAGTGATTATACAATCAGAAACACATGAATAATTAAGAAAAATCATTCAGCCTATTAAGCATTATGTCATTCATTTTGCTGTATAGTATAATGACCATAGCCTGTTGCATATTATTGAATAGTCAAACTGCAAAGGCCATAAGGAAAATAAGGTGTCTGTCTTCAGTGGGGTTATAGTTTAATTTAAAAAAATACTGGGGAGAGAGGCTCATTGAGAGAGTGAAGATTTAGGGGAAGACATCAAAAGTACCTTCTTGCTTTCTAAGTTTCCAAGAAATAGGCTGAAGCCAAAAGAAAATGCTACCTGAAAGGTGAGGACAGGTTGCCTTTTTCTCTTCAAAGAGAGGGGGGAAATTGTGTCACGAATAGAATATATTCTACCTTTGATGCAAAAAAAAAAAAAAATAAAAAGTAAAAAGGTAGGACAAAATGAAATCAAATAAAAGAAGACAATACAAGAAATGAGAAGAAAATTGGAAAGTTGTAAGATGTGAAATAAAAAACTGTCTGCCAAATCCTTAAAACGTTCCCATAGGCCTGGCAATTACACTCCTAGGCATGTGCCAAAGTACATAAGGGGGAACATAATATCCAACAAAAACTCATACACAAATGTTTATATCAGTATTATATACAACAGCTGAGAAGTGGGAAAGCCCTAATGGTCCACCCACTAATGAACAGATAAATAAAATGGGTTATGTCAATACAAGGGAATATTACTCAAAGGTAAAAAGAACAGGCCAGGGGTACATGTTGCCAGATGAGGAAATCCGGAAAACACTGTTCTATATGTAAAAGGCACTCACAGAGCTTGCGTATGTTATTATGCCACCTACAGAACATACTCAGGGTCTGCCCAGTTACAAAGACTCAAGTAGAGAAATGTGATAAGGTTGTTGCCACATGGAAAAGAAGTAGTAAACAGGATGAAGAGGAAGCTAAAGCAATAAAGGAGGGACCACAGCATCACATGCATAGCCTGTTTGTTGTTGTTGTTGTTGTTGTTGTAAATTTTCCTTTTCTGTGCAGTAGCCCAATGCCCACCCAGTGAAGGGCCATTCAAACTTGAGGACTGACCTTCAATTCCACCTCCCATCTCCCCAGCATCCATTGTTTCCTCTGTAATATCGTGGACTTCATCTTGAAGCACTCATCTCCATTGAAAGACTGAGAAGTATTTCAAGTGTGATTGTAACCTACTTATATCCTATATCCTAGACCAATGGTCCTTAACTGGGAGAGATGCCCACTGAACAAAGATGCCCAGTGAACACTTGGCTATGTCTACAGACATCACTTGCTGTGACTGTCATCTTGAGTACAGGCAGGGGACTTTATTGAACTTTAGAACACACAAGACAGCAGCCTCCACAGTGAGAAAATATCACATTGCAAATGTCAACAGTGCCTAAATAAAGTTGCCTTCCTAGAACCTAGAAAAGTGTGTAAAGCACAGGGGGAACTTGAATATATATGCAGTAGCTAAGTAGATAGATGGACCTAACTGGCAAGCCCCAGGTTGCAGGAGTAGACCTTGCTTTAAAACACATGATAGATGTCTCTTGAGGAAAGATACTCAAGGCTGATTGCAGGACTTGAGCTCTCAGTTTGGGTGTGTATCCAACCGTGGAGTAATTATGTCACACAGCCAACTAGGCTTCCCTGATCCCTACCACAGTATTCACTGTACTCTGTCCTCTAAAGTCACATGCTTTTAAGGAAGTTGTGTACGCACATAAAAATATCAAGGCAGTGTACATAAAGTGATCCAATAGAGAGCTAACATGCTCAGGCATTCAGTGAAGACAGAAAACATTAATGGGGAGATCAAAGAGGATGGGTTCAGGTTCAGTCTCCTTTGAAGGAACACATAGCATTGGTGGTACAGTGAATGTAGCTGCCATCTACTGAAGGAGCATGTGAATCCTTCCAAGGTACAGAAGAATCAGAAAGAACTTGAAGTCCCTGGCTAATCTAGCTGTAACCGGAATCGCATTCAGGTGACTAATCAGAGACTGACAAGAGGAGATCTTGAGGTCACACTGTGGAGACCTTCAACAGTAAGTAAAAGAAGTGCCAGCTCATTCAACAGGTGATGTCCAGCCTCCAACTGTCATGAGAAGTGTGGTCATCAGATGCTTACTCTGTCAACAGTGGGAGGGGTGGAAAAGAAGGCTGGGCGGGAGGAGGGATCAAAGTGCTCCTCCGGGCTTGAGAGTGCAGAACCTGGGGAGGGCCCGAGCAAGGGAAAAGACAATTCAATAAGGACTTAGAGGTTAAAGAAATGGAAGTCAGAAGAGAAATGTGAGTTGAGAGGAGAGAGATGGAAAACTGAGTGTGAGGATGTCAAGTTGCCTAGTGGGCAGTTAGAGGCATGAGACCAAAGTGTTAGCTCAAAATCAACCTATCGCAGACCTCAGAGGGAATATAGACAGATGATTATGATGATAGATAGATAGAAGATAGATAGATAGATAGATAGATAGATAGATAGATACTAGACAGACAGACAGATAGATGATAGACAGATGATTAATAGATAATAGGTTTTAGAGTACACTACATTAGAGATTAAGGTTTAAGCTGTTAAAATATGTTCACAAATTATGACATCTACTTCAGACACAGATAAGTAACTGAATATTTGTTTATGCTAAAAAACTCTCCTGTGTCATTGTACTACTGTAAAATATGAGACTAAACCATGGAATCATATCTGGGAATACAGGTATGGTCTGGGCAGGCATTTTACATGTATTTTATAGTATATTCATGTATTTACAGGTATATTTACAGGTATTTTGCAAACTCATTCCCAGAAACAAAATTTTATTACTAAAGTTTAGAGGTTGAAATCTTTTTAAGTTACTTATCATCATTCAAAATGCTTTGTCTTTTTCTCTACAATCAACATCATTTTCAGAATGACAGAATTATCATGAAGGACAATGTATTTCGTGTGAGTGTTAACCTCTCCCTTACATTGGTAAGTATGCTCCCACGTTTGCAAGCTCGAAGGAACAGTATCTGAGGCTTACAGTACAGTACTGCATCTGCCTCTCCTTTTACTCAAGTATCTTCAGGTTGAGATGTCTAAGAAATATTCACAAAGCACATGCTCTCCAGCCTCACCTATGATTGATTTCTCTGCAAAGCTGATTTTCAACCCTTGGTCATCTGAGGAGGAGTTCATGTTAATGTCATCCAGGGGATCATCCAAGAAAGGGGGCTTTTTCAGTCTCCCAATGCCAATGGTCTTTGACATAAAATAGTCTGCCGCATCATTAAAAGCTTCCTCCTTGGAGAACTGGAGGTGTTTCATGGTCTCTACTTCGACGAGCAGAGCCTCGGGTTTGTAGTGTCCAGTCAAGGCTTTGGTAAGATAAGAGTCTGCAGAATACGCGCATCCCTCACTCTCAAGCCCGTTTGCGTCGTCTAGCTGGGTTTTCTGGACCTTGGCTCTGGACTCTTCTGGTAATTCACAGAGGGTGGATGGGCAACGCTGTGGGGACCCAAGTCCTGTATCAGTATCTTTGTGTTCTCTTTCAGAAGAAAGAGCAAGAGCAATGAATTTCTGTTTGGAGACACACTCGTCCAGAAGACACTTCAGCTGCTCCTCAGAAAGACGTGATGGGGAGTTTAGCTGAGGAAACAAACCAAAAGTTTTCATTGTCAATGAAATTCTCTAGGTAAGCTTCCATAAGTATAGCAGAACTTCAAGAGTCAGAAAAACCCTTACCCAATACATGCAGTAGGAAAGTAGGTAGTTTGGAAGTGTCCAAAGCTATAGGAGACTAAAGAGAATCCTGTGGAATAAATTTTTTTATATTTTTTAGGGGGGAGGGGACCAGGATTTCTCTGTGTAGCCCTGGTTGTAGTAGAATGTACTCTGTAGGCCAGGCAAGCCTCAAACTCATAGAAATTCACCTGTTTCTGCCCCCCACCCCAAGTGCTAGGATTAAAGGCATAGCACCATTGCTCAGCCAGAATAAATTTAGAATAAATTGTACACATTAATCTGGAGGAGGGAATCCTAGAAAGTAGATTAAAATGACCTAAACTAACCACTAGCACCCTTATACCACACAGAAATGACCGAGCTGAAGACACTGTCTTCCACTGGGTCGCAGGAAAATGAATCCAACCATAATTTCCAGCTGGGTTCCTCCGACTCCACCCATCCCTCAGTGTGAGCCATGCAAGCACTCAGTTCTGAGACTGGGAGAAACCAGGGCGAGTGACACCACCCCTAGGGATTCACCACCGATGTGTCTGTCCACAGCTTTCAGAAGACAATACTGCCGAAGACAGAAGAGGAAGTGTGAGGGTGGGGCCCATCCTGAGATGTGCAGTTGCTTCAAAATTACAGGCACAGGCCAGGGGCATTCCAAGAACAGTATATTCGGGAAGAAAGATGTGATTACACATATTAAATCTTCATTTGTAAAGATTATCCAGGGCTGAGTTTTAAACAAGACATGAGTTTCAAAACACTTTTCCCCCCTTACAGTTGTATACCACGATACCCGATTTATGCAGCACCCAAGACTGAATCCAAGCATACTAGGCAAGCACTCTATCTACCGAGTTACAGAGTGGTGTATGTGTATTGACTATATGTGTGAAACTGTCTAAAATAAATGTAATTAATATTTAAAACCCACATTTTTCTTCCAGTAATGTTCTGAAGAAACACAAAAATGAACCAAGTAAAAGCATTGGGGGGGGAGTGTTATAGGAACTCAGGGGAACTGCAGCAAATTACAAACAGCTCAGAGAGGAACAGTTACATGAAGTAAAACACACTAAAAGTATTGTCCTCCTCCGATCTGGACCTAATCCCCACCCCCATGCTCATGTGTACCAGATGTGCATCTTAATCTTCACATGGGTCCCCCCAAAACTGGAATGGGTCTGTCTCTAAAGCTGTTGACAGCCTGTGGAATTCATTCCCCTAACTAGGCTACTTTGTATGGCATGAGTGGGAAAGGATGCACCCAGCCTTGCAGAGACTTGATGTACCAGGGTGGAGGGGAATATCTGGGGTGGTGCCTCTCAGAGGAGACGTGGAAGGAGGATGGGGAGAGGGACTGTGTGAGGAGAGGACTGGGGGTGGGAGGCAGAGTGTAAATAAATCAATCAATAAATAAATAAGGAAAAAGTGTCCTCCTTTGATATAGCTCAGTGGGAAGGTACCTGTCTAGCATGCACAAGGCCCTGAGTTCAACCCCAGTAACACACACATACAACACACAACACCACACACACACACACACCCCAAAACCAGAGGAAGTAGCTAAATGTTCTGCGTACATTGTATATGCAAACATACAACCCTGGTTGTAAGTTACTACCAGAACCAGAACACACATAGTTAACTCATTACTCTTTCATACCCCTTCTCAGGCAGTCAACAAACTACAGTAAGACAAGTTCTGCACCATGTTTTTAAAATATACCATGTGTTTTCAAATCTGTCAAACACGGTGATGCCAGGCATGATGATGTACATCTTTAATCCCAGCACTCAGGCAGACAGAGGCAGGGGGACCTCTATAAGTTCAAGGCCACCCTCTTCTACATAGTGAGTTCTAGGCCAGCCAGAGTTGCATGGTAAGATCTTCTCGCAAAAAAAATTTTTTTAATAAAATAAAAACTCAATGGTAGCCAGGCAGTGGTGGTGCACGCCTTTAATCCCAGCACTTGGGAGGCAGAGGCAGGCGGATTTCTGAGTTCGAGGCCAGTCTGGTCTACAGAGTGAGTTCCAGGATAGCCAAGACTACACAAAGAAACCCTGTCTCGAAAAACAAAACCTTAGTGGCAACGGGCACTGTAAGTTTGAGGATAATAAGAGGTGGTACTGGAGCCGGGCACGGTGGTGCATGCCTTTAATCCCAGCACTCAGGAGACAGAGGCAGGCGGATTTCTGAGTTTGAGGCCAGCCTGGTCTATAGAGTTCCAGGACAGCCAGGGCTATACAGAGAAACCCTGTCTCGGGGGGGGGGGGGGGGGGGGGGGGGGGGGGGGGGGGGTACTGGAATTGAACTCAGGACCTCCGGAGGAGCAGCCAGTGCTCATAACCACTGGACCATATCTACAGCCAGCAAATCCTACTTTTAATAAGTAACTTCCAGAACCTACATGTGGTACTGCTCCCATTTTCAGAGCATTGCCTTCACTGACTATGTAAGCCTAGTCAACTAGACAGTGAGGGCCACCCTAGCACAGCACTGGGCACTTACAAAACATCTCCTAATGCTGCCCACATAAAACTGTTTACAATGAGACCACAAGCTGAGATTTAGAGAAAAGACACTGCATCATCATCAACAAATATTTTTCATTGTGAAATTCTCAGACAACAGAACCATTGGCCCTTGTTGGATGAGGAGAAAAGAAGGATTTCGGAAGTCAGGTCTCTGGGTTACCAGGTGAGAGGGGGAGTTGGGAAGTAATCTGCTGTGTTTGGCTGCTTCGAAAAGTAATACTGATAAGTTAGGTGCTTGGAAATTCTGACGATATATTTGGCTAGAAACCCAGAAAAATATAGCAGTTATGAATACTGAGAGGAAAGCAAAACCTTTTATAAAACTGAAGGGCACAGAGTCTAATACACAAAGAGAAGGAAGGAGAACAAGAACTAAGCAAAAGAAAAATAATTTTTAACCGGACAAACTCAAACATGGAGAACGAAGAGCTGAAGATGTTCTCTTGACCACTCTGAGATGGATTTTTAGAAGCAATTATTTTTTAAAAGGGATAAAGGACAGTGGTGCAGCTCGGTGGCAGAGAGCATGCTTCCTATGCTCACATAAAAACTCAAATAATGGCTATCATGGAAATCAAACGAGAGAAGGAAGGAAGCCCCAAGTGTTTAGATAGCACTTGATTACATAAGCAACTCAGAGATGCTGAACCGGATTGGACTCAGGCTCTACAGAGCCATCCCTGGCTTCTCTCAGTCGTTATGTATGATGGTGGTGGCTACGTCCAGATTGCTTGTGATGCTTCTTAGGTACTGAGCTCCAGGACTGAGCCACTCAGTGTGTGCAGTCTGTTCACGAACATTCACCTCCAAGAATAGACCTACATGTCGGCTGAGCTCCACAAGCTGATAGACAAGTTACATATCATCCCTGCCCATAAAACTGAATACAGTGTATTCCCAGGCTCAGTTGTGCTACAGAAGCAAGTGAAAGCCCCTCCTCGCGCCTGCATCTTATCCACCTTTCCATGCAGCTTCCCTCCTTCCATTTTTTAAGGTTTTGTACATGCATATTCTCCATGCCGAGCATGGTTCCCATGTGACTCCTCTCTCTGGCCCATGAGCCCCTTTGTTCCCCTAAAGTGCTTACTTTCTACTTTCCTGTCACAGCTGTGTATATATGATTTTATGTCTATATATAAAGTAGGAGACACAGGTGAGAGAAAATTAGCTAATACGTGTCTCTCTGAGGCTGGCTTAAGTTAGTTCATATGATTATCTCCAGTTGCATCCATTTTCCTACAAACAACACAGCTTTTCTCTTTATGGGAAAAAAACTCCACTGAATGTGCATAAATTTTCCCTAGCCACTCCCATGTTGTGGAACACCTAGGCTGATTCCATAACTTAGCTACTGTGAGCAATACCATAATAAACACTGTTGTGTGAGCATCTCTATAATACATCTACTTGGATTCCTCTGGGTAAGTACCTGGAGTCGTGTGACTTAGTTGAGGGGCCATGAAAGGCAGCCTATTTTGATTGAATGAGGCTTGCTCTGGAGACCCAGTAGAAAACTCTACAAGGGACAGACAGAGAGCCACGTTCCCAGAGACAGGTGCCTGACACCACAGAGCCCCCAACTCCATAATTCTGTGACTATAAGTCATGCAGACAATGCCCCAAGCTTCTGGCATTCTGGCTAGACCCCACCCCACCCCTACTCCCCCTCCACACCCCAGTTACCTGACTATAGCCAGGAATGTTCTTCCCCATAGTTACCTGGCAACAGCAAGATAGTCCAGCCCACTATAAAAGGGGCTGCTTGGCCCCTCCTCACTCTCTTTAGCTCTCACCTTTCTTACTCTCCTGCTCTCTCTCTCCCTTCCCCCCTCTCTCCATAGCTGGTCTCTCTCTCTCTCTCTCTCTCTCTCTCTCTCTCTCTCTCTCTCTCTGTGTGTGTGTGTGTGTGTGTGTGTGTGTGTGTGTGTGTGTACCTTCTCTCCTCTCTGCCTTTCTAAAATAAAGCTCTAAAACCATAGAAATAAAATCCTCTCAGCTCATCAAGGCCCTCCTTGCTTGAACAATGGGATAGGCTTTTCCCTAACGAGCCAAATCTAACCTCCTGTGTTCCAGCCATGAACTGGACCAAGGACTCTCACCCTCGTGGGAACCTTCTAGAGCCTCCTCTCCCCCTGCCCTTTCCTCCCTTCGGCCCCAGGACTGATTGAGCCCCCCCACCCCAGAGACCCCATTCTGTTCTCAGCTCTTCCATGGTGTCCAGCGATGTCTGGGATGCCCAACAGGATGCCCAACAGGATGTCTGAGAACCTGTTATCTAGGACTGCCCATTGTCCACCCTCCACCGAGCTGAGGTCTAGTGGCTTCCCATATCCGGACACCTACCCAGGGCCGAGTGGAAAGCGTTCGGCAGTCTTTTGCATCCACCTCCCCAGAGCACCAGAACTCTGGTGGGACATGGCTTTCCTCCCACTCCCTTTATTCCCCCATACCCACTGCCCAACACTTATCATATGGAGTATCTGTTTTGGGGGAATCTCCATGCTGACTCACAATAACCACACCCAGTCACATCTCCACCAGCAGTGCCTAAGGTTCTCTTATAGCCACACCCACCAGCATTTACTTTGCTTATTTTCTTAAGGCCCACCATTCTGGCTGGGGTGAGATGGAGTCTCCATGCAGTTTTGATTTGTGGTCCTCTGAAGTTGCACTGCTGGTGAGGTGGATCATTTATTCACGTTTATTGGCCATTTACATTTTATCTTCTGTTCATTTCCTGAGCCCACCTAGAGGCAGGGTGGCTTCATTTCGTTGTTCGACTTCTGGAGCTCTTTGTATATTCTAGATACTAATGTTCTGTCAAATGTGTAGCTGGTGAAGAATTCTGCCCATTCTGAGGGCTATTTCTTCACTTGACGTTTTCCTTTGCTACTCATTTCATAGGGTCCCACTTGTTGGCTGTTGAGCAACTAGAGTCCTAGTGGAAAAAAAAAAAAAACTTGCCTACATCAATATCTCAAACGATCGTCTCAGCTGTTTCCCTCTAACAGTTTCAGAGCTTCAGGCCTTAAATTAAGGCATTTGATTCTTTTAGAGTTGGATGGGGGGGGGCAATAGAAGGGAATATAGTTTTACTCCTCTAAATGTGGCTATCCAGGCTAGTATTGTCTCCCAGTTAGTCTGATGTTGGCTATAGATTTGTCATAGATAACCTTTATCATTTTGAAATGCATTCCCTCTAATTCTTTCCTCTTCTGGACTTTTAGCATGAAGGAATGTTGGATTTTGTGATTTACTTCAGAGGGTCTCTGCGACATACTGCATTTATTAATTTCTATGTGTTGAAGCAGCCCTGCATCTCTGGGATGAAGCAGCATCACTGTGGTGAATGGAAAATTTTTTATTTAATTAATTTATTTTTTTACACTCCATATTTTATCCTCCCTCCAGTCCACCCTCTGACTGTTCCACATCCCATACCTCCTCCCCACTCCCCTGTTTCTATGTGGATGTCCCCACCCCCACCCCACCTGATCTCTAAACTCCCTGGGGCCTCCAGTGTCTTGAGGGTTAGGTACATCATCTCTGAATGAACACAGAACTGGCATTCCTCTCCTGTATGTGTGTTGGGGACCTCATATCAGCTGGTATATGCTGCCTGTTTGGTGGTCCAAAGTTTGAGAGATCTTGGGGTCCAGATTAATTGATACTGCTGGTCCTCCTACTGGGTCACCCTTCTCCTCAGCTTCTTTCTGCCTTCCCTAATTCAACAACAGGGGTCAGCTGCTTCTGTCCATTGGTTAGGTACAAATATCTGCATTTGACTCTTTCAGCTGGTTGTTGGATCTTCCAGAGTGCAGTCATGATAGGTCTCATTTTGTGTTCACTCCATAGCCTCAGTAATAGTGTCAGACCTTGGGGCCTCCCCTTGAGCTGGATCCCCCTTTGGACCTCTCGCTGGACCTTCTTTTCCTCAGGCTCCTCTCCATTTCCATCCCTGTAATTCTTTCAGACAGGAACAATTATGGGTAAGAGTTGTGACTGTGGGATGGCAACCCCTTCTCCCATTTGATGTCCTGTCTTCCAGCTGGAGGTGGGCTCTATAAGTTCCTTCTCCCTACTGTCTGACATTTCATTTAAGGTCCCTCCCTTTGAGTCCTGAGAGTCTCTCATCTCCCAGGTCTCTGGTGCATTCTGGGGTCCCCCAACCTCATATCTCTCAAGGTTGCCTATTTCCATTCTGTCTGGTGTCCCTTAGGACTTCAGTTCTTTCCCCTCACCCAATATCAGATCAGGTTCCCTCTCCCCTCCACTCTCCCCCTCATCTACTTTCCCTCCTTGGTCCCTCTCTCCCTCCCCATTTTTAATTGCTTTCTTCTCCTTCCCAAGTGGGACTGAGGCATCCTCACTTGGGCCATTCAGCTTGTTGACCTTTTTGAGTTCTGTGGACTATATCTTGGGTATTCTGTACTTTTTTTTGTGGCTAATATCCACTTATTAGTGAGTATATACCATGCATGTCCTTTTGTGTCTGAGTTTCCTGAATTTGGTTGCCTAGCATTTTAGCAGCTAGTTTGCATCTGAGCTCATCTGGAAGACTGATCAACATTTCCTTGCTGTTGTGTCTCTGTCTGCTTTTGGTATCAGAGTGATGCTGACTTTTTAAGCGGAGGTTGAAAACAACATTCTATCTTTCATTCCTTCATGGAGAGGTTTGAGAATGCAATGTGTTAGTTTGTCTTTAACAGTCTGGCAGGGCACAGCGGTGGACATATCTGGACCTTGACTTGTTTGGTGGGAGATTTAAAATTACTGTTTCAATGTCATTGCTTGTTGCTGATTTCTTTTTCATATTTTATTGGTTATTTTATTGATTTACATTTCAAATGTCATTCCCCTTCCCAGTTTCCCCTCCACAAACCTCCTATCTCCTCCCTCTACCTCCCTCCACTTCTCCCTGCCTGTATGAGGGTACTCACCCACCCACCCACTCCTGCCTCAGCACCCTAGCATTCCCCTACCCTGGGTCTTTGAGCATCTACAGGACAGAGGGGCTCCCCACCAAGTGATGCCCGATAAGGCCATCCTCTGCTACATATCCAGCTGGAGCCATGGGTCCTCCCATGTGTACTCTTTGGTTGGTGATTTAGTCCCTGGGAGTTTGTGGGGAGGGTCCTGGTTGGTTGATATTGTTGTTCTTCCCATGGGGTTGCAAACCCCTTCAGCTCCTTCAGTCCTTCCCCTAACTCCTCCATTGAGGTCCTCATGCTCAGTCCGATGGTTGGCTGTGAGTATCTGCATCTGTATTGGCCCGGCTCTGGCAAGGCCTCTCAGGGGACAGATATATCAGGGTCCTGTCAGCAAGTACTTCTTGGCATCAGCAGTAGTGTCTGGGTTTGGTGTTTACAGATGGGATGGATCCCTAGGTGGGACAGTCTCTGGATGGCCTTTCCTTCAGGCTCTGCTCTACTCTTTGTCCCTGCATTTCCTGTGATCCTGGGTATGTCAGAGCACCTGGGAGACAAGCTTCATCTGGGTGTTGTCAGGTCTGATATTTTCTATCTCATCTTTTAGACTTAACAACTTAGTACACTATAAGTTTTTAAGTTATATCCCCGACAGGTTTTTTTTTATTTTATTTTATGTGGTATGTGTTATACTGTCTGCCCTTTCATCTCTAATTTTATTGGCTTGTCCCTCTCTCTTCTCTCTGTCTCTCTCTCTCTCTCTCTGTGTGTGTCTGTCTGTCTGTCTCTCTCATTTTGATTAACAGTTTGTTGATCTTAGATATTTTTTGATGCACAGCGTTAGTTATTTGCTTTGGATCTGGTTTCTCTGTGTCACCTGGCACTGTGAAGCTCTCTGAGGGACGACTTTCATGGTATCACCTACATTTTGGTATGTGTGCTTTTATTTTCATTCGGTTCTATGCATTTTATTTCTTAATTTATTCAAGAACGATTTATCATTCAGTAGTAGCATATTGTTTAACTCCATGAACTTCTGCATGTCCTGTAGCTTCTTTGATATTGATTTCTAGATTTGTTGCACTGCACTCAGAGAGTAGACAAAGAGTTATTCTGATTTTCCTATGCTTGTTAAGACTTGCCTTTTGTCCTGTTACATGACCTATGTTAGAGAACGTTCTATGGGCTGCTAAGAAGAATGCATATTTTTCACATGTCCCATTTAACTAAGGCATTCCATTATTTTGAGTACTTTCTTTATTATCCAGTGTGCAAACAGAAAATAACCAGGGTAAATATACTGGATTTTGTTTCATCAGGAAAATCATGTAATACGTATGGCCTATAATTGTCAAGCACCTTACTAGTCTTACTGACACAATCTGATGTCTTGTGGAATAGTAATAACTAACATTTGCCAAATACTTACTCTAAGCCAGATATTGCCCTATGCATGTTAGATGCATTGACTCATTTAAACTTTACAGTGAACCTAAGAGATAGACGTTATTCTTATTATTATTCTCACTTTATACACATGATAAGGAGACACCAATAAATCATGTCCAGTGTCTCCAGCTGCCCAGTAGTAGAGCTGGAGTTTGTTGAACACAGGTGGCCTGAGCCCAGTGTCTGACTGGGACTCATTGGGAAAATGTCTCTCTCTCTTTCATCCTCCCAGTGTCTTTTCACAAGCCAGTGCTCTTGTTCTATCCATTGTCACGAGGGAAAAACAAAAAACAAAACAAAACAAACAAACAAACCCAACTCTTCCACCAGGCACATCCCTTGCTTTCAAGCTTTTGCCCAGACTAGATCTGTTTTAGACAAATGTTGCCTCCTTTCTTTCAACTCATTAATAAAAAACCCACCATAGCTACAGCTCCATCCCCAGGGTGCCTGCCATTTCTGCTCCTCCACCCAGGTAATTCCAGTTTGATATAGGAATTAAATCTGATACAGAGGAAACTTTTGGTTGCTAGAGCTGAAGCAGATGTGGACTGCCTCACCCAGTCCCTACCTTTCATCCTGCACTAAACAGCTACAGTTTCCCCAGCCATAAAATTCTCTAATTATTTGGGCATCAGTTTTGTTGACAGAGCCATTGAGATTAGGTGTGTAGCACAAACCACCATAAAATCCACCATGAGAGGCTTGCCAAAGCAATCCAGGGCTTCAATGTGAGCTTAAGTTGTCAGGCATTTTTTTCCCCAACAGAGTTTCTAGAGAACACCATATAAAAAAATTAACTCCATATCACAAGGGAGAATGGGTGGGGAGACAGATTGTCCTAAATAGTCAACCACAAGAGCAAAGGTTAAAAAAAAAGTTTTCATTGAAAACTACTTCTACTTCAAAACAAACAACAACAACAACAAAAATTCCACCCTTGGCTTAGTTACTAAGATATAACTTTACAACTCTCCACAACCCCTGCTGGCAACATGAGCAGTAGTTTATAGAAACAAACAAACAAAAAGGCAGGCTGGGGCTAGTTAAGTTAAGATGTCATGATGGGAGCCAAAGTCATGAAGTCCATTAGTCAACTGTCTTAACCTTGGGCGGAGCCAAAGCTTGCCTGGCTTTATCTAGGACTCAGCTGGGTAGTGAGTGAATTGGAAATACTGAGTCCTCAGGAACATCTCTAGGTTCCCAGGGGCTGCCTCTCTACAGCTTGTTACCTTGTGCTTGTAACCACCCAAGCTTTTAACCAATGCTATGATACCATTAAAATGCTGACCCTGAGCTCTTCAACATGCTCCTTGGTTGGACTGAGACAGCTGCTCAATACAGGATCAATCAGCTTGCAGCAGAATCCATCTGAGGCCAGCTCAGATCAACAAGGTTTGATTTATATGGAGGTCCCTCCCCCATGAGAAAGAACATTCACCTAGACTCACAAAAGAATCGGTGTTCAGTCTTAGGAACTAGAAAGAGTAGTTGAGTAACCTCTCGAGTGGCCAAGAAATCTCCTCACAGCACCATGTCCAGGAGCCAAGCTGCCCTGCCACACTCCAACGTTGAGGAGACTTAGTTTGTCCATCGGGATCTGCACACATGTGATAATCAGCAGAGGGGAATAAACACTAAAGGCCAAGCTCAGTCAGTAGAGGGGAAGGTACTGAACCAGGTCCTTCCCCCAGGAGGCATTCACTCCTGTGACACCCCTGGAGATGTCTCACAATATCGAACCATTGGTCACACTTGCCTGCCAGCATTGGCCACATCAGTTACACCCCTCTTCTGTTTCTCTGTTGTTTTCCTGAGTAATTAAGTGGTGACAGTCAGACATTTCTCCATGGTCTGCTGTACCCATCTGAGACAAGAAGCTACAGTTTCCTAGTCCTGCCAAGGTTCTGGGTGGAGGGCACAGCACCAATGAACACTAAAAATTCATCTACAAGGTTCATAGACGAGTACAGGATCCTCAGAGCTATGGCCAGTAACATCAGTGTTATTGGAAACAAGTGGAGGGACATTTATCCAGAGCAGCCAAAAGGGGCACAGAGGGAGGATATGAACTGATCCAGGAGAGGAAAGTCAAAAATCATAGCTAAACAGAAAAGGAAAGACCAGCATGAAGTGAAGGGGAGACCATGGGATGCTATTCAGTTGCTAAGGCTCCTCCACTGTGAGGGCAGGAGGGCTGCTTGCCTTCTGGAGGCAGAGCACAAGGCCAGGTTAAACAGAAGCATCCTCTCACAGCTCCTCCTCCCCCAGAAATCAAAGCAAGACCAGGCAAGTCATGCAAACACATAGTATCCCTCTGCATCCCGAATGTGTCTCCAGCACCCTTCCCCCATGCTGCTTTCTAAGCCGTGTGTATTCCCATTGCCATCTGGAAAAGGCCTTGGTGAAATGTTCCTTGGGCTTGCACAGTATCTTTCTAGAAACTATTGTTTCCTCCCCAGAGGAACAGGGAATCATTGGTGCTAAGCCCTCCACCCTCAGAACCTTGCAGGACTAGGAAACTGTTGCCTCTTGCCTCCTTTGGGAACAGCAGAGCATGGAGAAATGTCTGACTCTTACCACTTAATTACTCAGGAAAACAACAAAGAAACAGAAGAGGGGTGTAACTGATGTGGCCAGTGCTGGCAGGCAAGTGTGACTGATGGTTTGATATTGTGAGACATCTCCAGGGGTGTCACAGGAGTGACTGCCTCCTAGGGAGGGACCTGGTGCCTTCTCCTACTCAACAGAGAGTAGCAGTGAGAGGCCGGTATTTCTAAATTTAAATCTGCCCTCTTTTTCCTCCGCATTTTAGAAGTTGAACAAATCACAAAAACCTCCCACTCAGGCTTCTTACTGATAAATAAAACTGCTAGCACCAGCTCAAAAGCAGTAGTAGTTCAAGAAACACTAAGGAGTAAGCGTATGTATTGAACAAGGTAGGCATATGCAAGGCTGCCCATGGCGTAAGCCTGGTGTGGGACAGGGGCACTTCAGCCTTCCAGGATGTGAGCAGGAGGCTTCCTCTGTGCTGGCAGCCCCAGCTGCGAGATGAGCTTTCTCGGGAAGCCACACACTGAAGTTTGCGCTGTCCAAGTTCAACTGGCCCTTAGCTTTGAGAGTCTCTATGAGGTGCCAAGGATGGATGGTGCTTTATAGATAATCTCACATTGCAGTGAGTAGATTAGCATGTATCCTGCTGGATTCAAGAGGCCACAGAGACCATTAGATGTGGGGAGAGAGCCAACATGGGACAAAGGTAAAACGCCACCTTACTGTGAGGCCAACTACATCTCCAGTACCAGAAAGTATCAAAGTTAATAACCAGAAAGAGGCTGGTGTCAGGATCTTTTATCTTTGCTCAAAATAATGTGAACATTTCCATGAGAGAATATGGGGGATGTAGGTGTAGGGAACAGAACTGTCTCTTTCTTCATGAACATACCATCCACTGTCCATCCCTCCCAGCCACCCCCTGCCCCCTCACAGACCCTAAGGTACCATAAGTACTCACATTGACCCACTTTCGCCTCTCGCCTCTCCACATAAGCACACCCTCTCCAGGAAATATTCTCTAACCAAAACTTCAAAGTATTTCCTACTGCCTCTCCTCAGAGCCTACCTGTCCAAAATGTGCTTCTCCATCACCATCCTGAGATTGCAATATGTAACTCTTTCAAGGAACGAACTGGCATTTAGAGGAGGCCGTTGAGTCAGAATGACGTAACCCAAAGCCCTGATTCTAGGAAGGGAATCCAGGCCCACAGCCAGATGGCAGAAAACTATTTGGAAGACATCCATCCATTTCAGCACTTCAAATCAGGCCACACCAGGCATAGTCCTAGCCCAGTTGGACAAACCTTCTGCCCTGTCACGTTGCATTAGCTTTGATTTCCCTGCTGGTCAGAAACCTTGTACCATAGATCTAACCTCACACTGAATTTGTTGATGAAGGAGAGCCATTTCTGGTCACAAACAAGTGACCTGTGGCATTTCCCAGGACTGAAGGGCTCCCGAGGTCCTGCCCTGTCTAGACATGTATCTGAAGCATCTAATTACCCCATGCCTTCTGTATGGCACACAAAGCCCGACATAAACACAGCACTCCCATTAATAGCGCTGCTCAGTGAACTGTCTTTTTTCATTTCCAGTCTCAGAGTGAGATCGCACTGCCACGGAGAAAGATACGCTGTGGGTAGCATGCTCCGAGCTACACTGTCATCCAAATCCTGGGAGTTAAATTCTCTGGTCAGGAATAGAGCCACCTGGAGAACTGGACACAAACACAGAAGGCCCTGCATAGCACCCTTTACTGTCTCCTGAGTGATGCATCCCATGTTCCTTTTCACATAAAGCTGGGATGATTCTTTCTCATCACCGGGACATTTATTAGGCAAGTGTCCAGACAAGCCCATGTCATCAGCCATTTGCACTACAGTCAGGGCTGAGGTGGACAGAGTTGATAGCACCATAGTAATATGATAGGAAAATTAAGGCTTGGATAAATATCTTCATCCAAGGCCCGGAACTAATAAACACTGCAGCCAGACCCTTTCATCCTCACAGCTACCTTCCCACAGATTCTCAGAGTTCTTGACAACAGCAGGGTACCACAGCACATACTTCCCCTTCAGCCTGACAGCTCATAGTAGCCTACAGCCTACAGCAAATGTCCCCTTCATCTCACAAACCTGCATGAGCAAAAGGAGAGGTCCAGGGGATGGCAGCCACCCTCTGAGTCTCCCAAACATGGAACCCCAGGTTCCACCCCTTCAGCACCCTCTACGTCTACCTTCATGCACATGAAAAGAAGGAACCAGGACTCTTCAACCCTGTGTCCCATACCTTCCCAAGGCTTGGCAAAAGACAGACACTTGATGAAGATTTGTAGATATCACAATATCTTCTTTTTAAACCTTAGTGCCTGTGTGTGTGCATGCATGTATCGTGTGTGTGTGTGTGTGTGTGTGTGTGTGTGTGTGTGTGGACTACAATGTGGGTCCCAAGACTTGAACTCAAGTCACCAGGTTTGGCAGTAAGCCCATTTACCTGCTGAGGCATTTTGCTGACCCCTTCTTTGGGAGATCTTCTACCTGCTACAGTGATATCCCCATAAACTCATAGGTCTTGATCTCTTTATTAACCAATGGTCTCTGCCATGGCTCAGCCTAACCCCAGTGCCCTTCCTTCCTCCTGAGACCTATTCCATCTGGAGCTGCTTTGAAAAGTAACAGTCCAATTAAAACTTTGCTTGGAATTTGGGCAGTCCAGACAAAAATGCTTTAACTCCTGAAGAATTCCCCAACATGGGGAATCTCAGGGTCAACAGACAGATGACATTGTTGAAGTGTTCCTTATTTTCTCCATGACACAATCCACAGTGACTCTCCCCATCTCAGGGTAAAAGTGATAATAACTGAGGGAAAATGCTTCAGAGTCACGCGCACTCACACACACACAGATGCACACACATATACACGCACACATGCACGCATGCACGCACGCACAGGTATGCCCACGTGCACACAAAATTCAAGAGGAATAAAAAGCCTGAATCACAAGCCTGTGATATTCACTGCAATTCAGACATAGAAATTAATTTGTTCTGCCAAGAAAACAGCCAAATAATATTCCATTTTTTATTGTGGTTAGGCTTAATTATAGACATCTACTTGTGTGTTTAAATAGAAATCCTCACAAACATGCAGTAAAGTGTGTCCTTTCATAAGAACTTACAGGGCAAAGCTGTTCTCAAAAGTTCTTTATTTGTAAAGATAGACTTCAAATTAACAAAACAGGGACTCCACATTCCTTTGAACACTTTCAGTAAATATGTCACACTTTCCTCTTTTGGTTTCCAATGGTGGGCAGATGAGCCCTGTCCTTGGCCTGGTGCTGGGTCACTTGGATAGAACAGGGATTGTCCAAAAGCAAACATATATATCAAGGCATCAGTGGTGCTGGCTATACCCCTCCTCCCAAAGGCCTGTGAGCATGTTGTCATACTATATCAGATGATGAGAGCAAGATGTCCTGTCTGATGACTGACAACCTTGTAGACAGAATGTTGAAGGTCATAACTCTAGGTAAGGCCATAAAGCTACTATGTTGCTTCTAAAAGTCACTGTAAAGTTACTGTGTTCACTTTGTAAGCTCCCTTAAGCTATTTAGAATGTGCGCTCCTTTGCCTATAAGAAAGAAGCCTTTCCCAGTTAAGCAAATTCACTTCAAGGATCTAAACATAAGCTGAGTTGGTGCAGCCAAGAGACTGTAACACAAACAGAGCACACACCCAGGAGTCTCTGGAAGGTCTCAATGCTTTCTTTTCCCATTGCTTTAAGAAATAAATCCAAGGGTCTTTCCAGAAGCTGGAAAGAATCCAGATGTCCCTCAACAGAGGAATGGATATAGAAAATGTGGTACATTTACACAATGGAGTACTACTCGGCTATTAAAAACAATGAATTCATGAAATTCTTAGACAAATGGATGGATCTGAAGGATATCATCCTGAGTGAGTTAACCCAATCACAAAAGAACACACACGATATGCACGCACCAATAAGTGGATATTATCCCAGAAACTTAGAATATCCAAGATACAATTTGCAAAACACATGAAACTCAAGAAGAAGGAAGACCAAAGTGTAGATACTTCATTCCTCTTTAGAATGGGGAACAAAATATCCATGGAATGACTTACAAAGACAAAGTTCGGAGCTGAAATGGAAGGAAGGACCATCCAGAGACTGCCCCACCTGGGGATACATCTCATATATAACCACCAAACCTAGACACAATTGCATATTGCCAGCAAGATTTTGCTGACAGGACCCTGATATAGCTATCTCTTGTGAGGCTATGCCAGTGCCTGGCTAATACAGAATGGGATGCTCACAGTCATCTATTGGATGGAATACAGGGCCCCCAATGAAGGAGCTAAAAAAAGTACCCAAGGAGCTGAAGGGGTTGGCAACCCTATAAGAGGAACAACAATATGAACTAGCCAGTACCCCCCAGCGTTTGTGTCTCTAGCTGCATATGTAGCAGAGGATGGCCTATTCAGCCATCAATGGGAGGAGAGGCCCTTGGTCTTGTGAAGATTATATGCCCCAGTACAGGAGAATGCCAGAGCCAGGAAGTGGGAGTGGATGGGTTTGGGAGCAGGGCGGGGGAATAGGGGACTTTCAGAAAGGAAACTAGGAAAGGGGATAGCATTTGAAATGTAAATGAAGAAAATATCTAATAAATTTTTTTTAAAGTTACAATGTACGTGCCGGGCATGGTGGCGCACGCCTTTAATCCCAGCACTTGGGAGGCAGATGCAGGCGGATTTCTGAGTTCAAGGCCAGCCTGGTCTACAAAGTGAGTTCCAGGACAGCCAAGGCTACACAGAGAAACCCTGTCTCGAAAACGCAAAAAAAAAAAAAAAA
>LR749680.1:615864-645269 GCA_902729485.2 Mus minutoides | reverse complement strand
AGATTCAAGGAGCAAAAATACAAGTGGCACAACTGCTGCTCCTCAATTAGATGTGAACACTAAACGCTGACACAATCACTTAAAAAAGAAGAGGTTTTTCGGTCTCTTCTTGCCGTTGCTTATCTAAACCTTCAATTCTAGGAATGCAGCAAAGAGGAGATTAGCTGCAATCTTCAAAGCTAAAGCCAAGTACTTTAGCCGGAAGGTAATTAGCTGGGGGGGGGGGGGAGTCATTATTCAAAGCACAGTCTAGGGGTGGCACAGAGCTCACACATAAAAGAAAATAAATACTTTGGAAAGATCATTTCAAAAAACGCAAAGCAAGTTGAAACAGCCAAATATGTTTCTCACAGATGATTGTGGAAATAAGGCAGAAGGCAACACCTCAAACAACTTTAGCATCAGGAAATAATAACCAGAATTAACATCTTGTTAAAGGTTAAATGTGGCACATTTATGACAGCATGTATATGTCCTATGCACAGAAAGACAGCTTTTTGAAAGAAAGAAAGAAAGAAAGAAAGAAAGAAAGAAAGAAAGAAAGAAAGAAAGAACACCTTGATAAATTAATGTTCCAAGATGCAAACTACTAAAAAATTTTTGGAAACACATCCAAATTCTCTAGAATCCAAAAATGTAAGTTAAGGCATGACATCATCTTAAAAACTCTCCAAGTGGCAAACATAAAAAGGATCCAGTGCAGGTGTAGAGGCAGACATCAAGGATGCAGGCGTGGGTGCAGGCATCATGGGCGAGGTTGTGGGTGCAGGCCTGGATGCAGGCAGGCATGGGGATCAAAAATAAGAAGGATCTAGTGCAGGCATGTGCAGGCGCTGGGGCAGGCACGGGTGCAGGCATAGGTGCAGGTGTGGGCATGGATGCAGGTGTCATAGATGCGGGCATACGGGCGTGGGCATGAGTGTGGGTGAAGGCGCAGGTATGGGCATGGTTGTGGACTACGGCATGGCCTCAGGCAGGCATGGGTGTCTCTCTCTAAACACTGATAGGGAGAGGGCAGATCAAACCCACAAGCCCTGGAGGCCGACTTGGTACCATATTGCCAATTCTTTACATATCTACTCAAAGCAATTCCACTAGAGACACATCCTGCCAGCATGGTAGCTGAAGGCTATAATTGTAGTACTTGGAAGGCTGAGGCAGAAACAGCCTCACTTTAAGCCATCTGAGCTACATAGTGAGACCCTGAGTCAAAAAACTACAACCAAACTATAGCTCAGTGGTAGACATAGGGTTGATCTCTAGCACCAATAACTATAACTATAATTAATAATAATGATAATAGTAACACACAAGAAAATAATTACAACTATGTGCTCATGCTATCATAATTTATAACAACAAAAACATTAAACGTTATAGGAAATGAACCAAGAGTGTAATCACTCAGTAGTCACATAGTAGCATAGTATCAAGTGGCCCACTGTCTATATTTTAAATATTGTATCTTTATTATTTTCCTAATGTGTTTACACACGGAAGTGTGTACATGACTGCAGGTCTCAAAGGCCAGAGGTGCTAGGTGCCTGCAACTGGAGTCACGTGTGGTTATGAGCTGCCTGCATGAGTGCTTGGGTCCTCTGCAAGCAGACACTCCTAAGCACTGGTGATCTCTCTGCCCTCCGCCACTGTGTAGTAGTAAATGAAAGAGTAACACTATAAAATACGTGCAACAATATGACCTAGGCTTTCTTAAATGATAAAAAAAAAATGGAAAGAGCAGAAGGAAGTAAAAGAGGAATAGAGGAAAGCCAAGAGTAAAGGGCTTGTGTGTCGTCTGTCTGTACATCCGTCTGTGTGTCTGTGTGGTGTATGTCTCTACGGTGGTGGAGTGAGTTTGTGGGGCACAAATAAGAAGGAAAATGGCAGTCGGGATAATAATGAAGAGTTAACAGTGGTTACTGAGTAGTTTTCCTTTTCTTTGTATTTTTCTAAGTTGCCAGACTCCCTAAAACATCATTTTTACCATGTAGATAAATCTGAATGGTAACTGTATTTGCCAAGGACTTTACAACTGGAAAGAAATCTCTCAGTAAACTTGCCTTCCTTAGCTTCTGAAATGGTTGTCTGCTGTTTCGAGTTAGGCACTGGGTGATTTGTTATTATTATTATTGTTATTATTACAAAATGGATCTAGTTACAAAGAGAAAGAAGAAGAAAAGAAAAGAAAGGGAGGAGAGGAAGGATGAAAAAATGGGGATGGGGAGAGAGCACCAGAAGGAGAGCTCAGAAGCAGGGGCAGGCGGGAGAAAGAGAGCAAAGCTTCTTGCACACCCAGAACCCCTTTAAAACATTTGATGTTCCCGAGGGAAGCAACGTAGTGGCAGTGGGGCCTAAAACACCACACCCGGAAGCAGATGCTGGTTGGTCAAGAGATACCTCATGCATCACAGGACCTGGGATCAATAATGGCCACATTAGCAGGCAGCACCCAAAAAAGGGCTGTTGAAACAGCTTCAGACAGAGGCAAACCCTGATCCAACTCACAGAGCCCAGCCCCAACAATGCGAAGAAGGACAGCCTGCTAAGTCCCCCCAGAGCCATCTTCTCTCATCTCTCCCAGCTAACGGAAGGGAAAGGTCTATAACTGCACAATGGTTAAAAAGAAAAAAAGATGACAGATCCCCGGCCTGTTGGCTAGACACTGTGTTTGAATAACTCTAAAAAGGTAGATTCATCTTACCTCTTCCTATACCTAAAAGTTAAATTCGGAGCATTCTTTCTCTTCCAAGGCTCCACACAAGGTTTCAGAAACTACCAGACTTCAATTTCCATCCTTACCTCTCTGTCATAAAGATCTAATCTAACAGCCCAGTTCGGACACACTTTGAAAGTATATAGTTACAAACACTGCCACAGGATGTTTTCCTCATGTCAGAACCTTCTAGAAATTTACTTGAACGAGGCTAGTTCAGACCAGGACATGCTGTGTAGCTCACAGGCTACATTTCAAAGACAGTGCAAAATCAACATAACACATTTACATATTTGAGGTATGTTGGGCTAACTATGATCACGGTGCTTTCTTTTTACCTTCTTAACTACTAGGAGATTGCGAATGATGTGTTTGGTTGCATTTGTTGGGGATGGTAGTGGCCTGGGACGTTACTCTGCCATGGCAGGGTTCTTAGTGCTGTAGCTCACACTCTACAGCCTTGCTATATCCCTAGGTGACGATCTTCAGTAGTTATCTTTGCGGACCTACAAAATGCCTGTCACCAGCTACCTATTTTCCAGCAAGTGGCTCTGCTGGCTGAAGTCACAGCTGTATTTAGTCTATGCTCCTTCCTTCAGTGTCCCACCTCCATGGTCTTTTCTGTCACACAAGCTTTAGTGGTGGAGAGCAGCTAGAGCCTGCTACTGAGGATGGAATGTGTACTTCCCACTTGGGGTTCGATCTCAGTTATCATAGGGCAGGTACACTGAAGTGCCTTGACAGTTCCTTGTGAAATTCTGTCACTCCCACTATACCCAGCAGGAAGTACTCACCATTTTGCCCCCGCCCAGAGGTGCACTCTAGATCAGTTACCATGGTTTCTAGAAAAGAAACCCAGCAAACCAACATTGGCTTATTCTATTTGAGGAAATCAGCCCAAGGTAAAGAGCAGTAAGGCAGAGGTTTTGTGGCAAAGTCACTGCTTCAACCTTCTCCGTATTTTTCATGGCCTGTGATTTCAGAATGCCTCCAAAGAGTCCAGGCAACATCCTCAGATGCCAACCACGAAGAAAAGGGAAGGACAGAGACATGACCCACGCAAGTTCTTTTCTTCTCAGAAAACTTCGTCTGTCCTCTTATTCGACAGAATTGCCTCTCCTGACAGCTTCAATAGAAGGAAGAGTTAGGTGCTTTTCCTAAGAATGTGGCTGCCTATGAATTGCGCCAGCAAAAGGGGACAGAGAATGGTTACTGAAACTGTGTACTTACCAATATGCTTGCAAGTCTTTACGAGAGAGAGAGAAGTGTCAAGAGAGAAAGAAATCACAGGAGAATTCAGCGAAGTCCACAGCATTAGTGTTGGACAGAGCAGGAGAACGGAAGCTTTGAGATCACATAATTGATATGAATCCTCCATTTTACTCAACAACTGTGTGCTAAACTAGTCCTTCAGGACACTTTGCACATGTGTCTTTGTTGATAATAAAAATGGTCAACCCGTCAATAATAACTTGCTGAAAGTTCAGCTCAGATCTTATTAAACAACTGATCTGAAAACTTCACTGGCCATTCACAGCTCCCTAGTCAATATGGCTCTGTTGTACCAATACAGTTTTATTTCCCTTTATTTATCTCTAACCAACTTGACAAACATGGCCCAAATATTAGAGTTTTGTTCCAAGGCATTTGCAAATTCTAAACTCACGCAACTGATCTCCCTAAGGTCAAATCTACTCACACTGATGGGAAGTTCCGTTGCAGCATGGACATTGTGTTTGCCCTCCTTCTGATCCCTACCCCAGAGGTCTTTTATTTTAAAACACACTGGAATGTGGCTCTCTGGACCTCAGGAGTGTGAAGGCCCAGCCATGGCAGGTAGAGAGCAAGCATGCTGCCCCACACACACACACCTGCCAACCATGTGCTCTCGCTTGCGACTCGAGCAGACAAGCCTGTTCACAGTCTCGCTCCAGCAAAATTAAGGTTTCTAAAATCTCACGAATCTCCGGTTCACTGGCAGAAAGTCCAAACTGCTTCTTTAATCCACAAGTGCCGCTGATCATCTGTTCCCTGACACGGCCCAAGTTTTCCACAGCGGCCCTTCCCAACCATATAGGCTTTCTTCCTCCCACTTTCACCTGAGCCAAATGAAACGTTACATATTCCTCAAGGTTCAGTGAGTATTTCATTTTCCATAAAGCCCTCCCAGGCCTCTCTGCTGTAATTATTCTCCATTTTGATATTCCCTTCACATTAAGCACTTTCTTTGCCATGTCTCTTACTATTTTCTTTTATCCTTGACAACTGCAGACTTGGTGACTAGTCCTATCCTTTTACATGGGATCGAAAGTCTGAGTCAATACCTTACTTCGAATTTTGAGGTTCACACATAGTAAATATGCAGAAATCAGGTTGCATCTAATTAACTCTGAACTGTTTCCTATTGTGGAACAAGTAAAAGTAATATAAAACTAGTCATGAATTAGGGCTCAAAAAGAATAACAGCTCACTGTTTCCATTTTGAAGCTTTGACAAAGACCTGAAGGGCTGGCTACCTTTTGCTTTGGGCAGGAAAGAAAGGCTGGTCACCAGGCAACATGGAGCATTACCAATCCACTATGCAGCCCAAGGGTCTCCGCACAAACTCAGCAACGGAATCCAGGAAGACACAAATGCTTCTGCACCTAGCGATGATGAAGAGATGTTCTCAACTGAAACTGGGAGCCAGGGTATATGTGCCATTACCAGACAAGTTCACATTTGAACCGAAGCGTTAAACAGAAAGTATTCTTAGGATAACGGCCCTCCTGATGGTTAGTGAGCAAAGCAATTGTAAGCAGAGTTCTCTTTGGTAACTGAGGCTGTGCTATCAAATCTGCATTTGTTCATGGGTCCAACTCGAGCTTAGCTTTTGCCCAGAATTATCTTGTAACTGACAGGTCCTCATGCAGAAAACTAGACAGGAGTTTTGGTTTCTATTTTGTTAAAATTGCCAATATCCACCACTTTTGACCTATGAAAAGAGCAATTATATATTATATATTATTCAAAATGATTCTTTTAACTCTGGCATTTACTATTGTTTTTATTTGTAACAAGAAAACATAACAAATCCTTGGAAGCAATAAGTACACTGTAAATTTAAGAAAAAAAAAGACAAGAGAAAGGGATAGATATTTCAGAGACTCAAATATCATAATTTATATCTGAATAAACAAATAAAAATTATCAATAAGCAAATGAACATCCCAATTTGAAAAGAGAAGGATATCTGAACAGATAGCTCACTAAATACCACATGCACATGGTAAAGACACATATAAACAAGGGCTCGACCTCACTTATCATTGGGAACTGTAAATGAAAACAGCAATACTTTACACCTATTAGAATGGCCACAATTCTGAACATCGACCACACCAGAGTCTGCCAAAGATGGGAAATAGGAACTCTTATTCTTGATGGGTGGAAATGAAACAGCCGTTGTAGACAACAGCTTGGTGAATTCATACAAAGTTGATATTTGCTTACCACAAGACTTATCAAGTGTTTTCCTAGATTCATAGCCACATAAAGTGAAAACATGTCCACACAAAAACCTACAGGTTTAAAACTGCCAAGCTATGGACGCAATCAAGACACATTTCAGCAGGTTGACAAAGGACACCGTGCAATGAAAGACTTGATCTGTCGATTCACGAAAGGGCAAGGGAGACTCCTCATCAGGCAAGAGTGAGGGGCATAGGTGAGCAGGAAGACTTCACCTACCGTATTGTTCTGCTCAGTGCTTTCCTGGAAAGGGCAAAATGAGACAATGCCAAGATGCAAACTGCCTGACCCTCCTGGGAGGGGAGGAGGGGTGAGCAAATGGAAAGAAGCTGAGGTAGGAGGCAGCGAGGCACTGTGATCCTGAGAGGGTTGTGATGATAGTACACAGTGCTGTGATCCTGAGCACATCCTGGGAAAGCCCACACCACAGGCCTTTGAAAATCAATGGGTAATAGAGACAGTGCTGTTCCCTGAGTTCATTGTCTTACCAGTTCTTTCCACCCAAAAGCTCCATTATTTTTCTGTCATCTCAGCCATGCTCTAAAACCCATGTGAGACTGGAGAGATGGTTCAGCGGCTAGGAACATTGACTGCTTCTGCAAAGGACCCAGTTTTGATTCCCAGTACCCACATGTCAACTTACAGTCATTTGTAACTCAACTCCCAAGGGATCTCACACTCTCCCCTGGCCTCTGCAGGTACTAGGCACACACGTGGTGCAGACATACATGATGCAGGCAAAACACTCCTACACATTAAATAAGTATTTCTAAAAAGCCATTCATTACTTTCAAACTGATGACGAAATTCAATGCAATTACATTAGAACTGATGAAGAAATTCTGTGTGTTTGAAGGATACAAACACCATCATACAAACAGCAGCACCTACACATGCTAATGACAAACTCACTAAAACAAAAAAAAAAAAAGAAAAAAGAAAGAAAGAAAGGAAGAAAGAAAGACCTGAGATTCAATGAACTTCCCATCAAAACACCAATGGCATTCCACATAGAAATAAAAGAAAAACCCTAAAATTCACATGAAACTTACCAAGGCTTGAACTAGTCACGGCACCCCATCCCAACCCTACCAAATGCTGAAGGCATCTACCACAAAGCTACAGTAGCCAAACAGCATGTTACTGGCACAGATATAAACACAGAAATCAGTGGAATAGAGCACAGAAACCCAACACTAATGCTCATCCCGTCATTAGAATCTAATGCAAAGATTCTTCTTTTGCATATACATATGCAAAACAGTGAAGCTAGATTTTCTATCTCTCACCACCCAAAAAATACCAACCCAAAATATATCAAAGATCTCACTGTTAACATTTGAAATCACTACTAGAAAATAATAGGAGAAAAGTGTCCATCCAACAAAGCATTCATATCCAGGGTATACAGGGGCTAATCTTAATGTCTGAATGGACTTTTATCAAAAGAAAACATGCAAATGGTCAGGAAGTGCTTGAGAAAACCTCCAGGTGAATGCTTACCATGACAAGTAAGAATGGCTATTATCAAAATCTCTGAAATAATAAATGCAGGTACAGGTGCAAACTAAAATGAAATCTTTGTTCATTATTGTTGGAAAAAAACTAGTACAACAATTATAGAAAACAGTATAGAAACAACTTTAAAAATACAAGTACCATATGGTCGAGCCATCCCATGAAGAAGTATATACCCCAAATCAATGACATCAGTATACCAAAGAGAAGCCTACAGCTCTCTACACTACTGCTGCACCACTCACAATACCAAGTCATGAATCCACCAAGCTGTTCATCAGTGAATAAATGGACCAAGAAAATGTAGTGTGTACACAATGGAATGTTTCTCCATCTTAAAAAAATAAATCAAGTTCAGTCATTTGCAGCACCATGGATGGAACTGGAGACCACCATGTTAAGGAAAATAAGCCAGGCACAGAAGGAAAATATGGCTTTACTCACTTGTGGAAACTAAAATGTTCATTTGGAAAAATGAGGTGAAATGATGGTCACTAAAGACTGGGACGGGTGCAGAAGAAAGGGAGCAGAAGGAAGTGAGGTAAAGGAGATTAACACAGACAGGGGAAATCCGCTGTCATTTTCTCTAGCATGAAGGATAATTAATGGTTTCAATAGGTTATGAAGTTTATGATCTATTTCAAAATAATTAGAAGAAACCAAAGTCCTCACTATGTAGCCATTATTGACATTCCAGAAGCTGGGAGTGTTCCTTACCTTGATTTAATGAAGCTATGTATCAAATTATTATACTCTACCTTATAGAGTATATATTAAAATTTTAATACAAATTTTATGGTTATATCTCAATAAAAATAGTGTACTGTTTTTAATTACCCTATAAAAAACACATCTTATGCAGCTTGTACAGGCCTTTTTTAGTTTCTCCAGGCATCTAGTCTGTCATGCAAGTAAAACCAGAACTGTCTTACCTAGATTGTGTTGGCACAGAATCCGACAAGGCCATGTTTGTCTCGAAACATGAAACCTTATCTGATTCATAATTCCAGGCAATACTTTCAGAGTATCCCTCCGTTTTCCAGTCATCTGCTATCCCCATGTAAACCCAAAATTCACACTCCCTTACCTCCTCAGGAGCCTGGGGTATCCCAGCTCACATGGGCTGCTCTAATATCACCTTAACCAAACTCTCAGCTTAATTAACGCTGACATTTACATTTCTATGAGACATCTGCCCTACCGACACACATCTTGTTTTATTATTAGTGTATCATTTTAAGTTGTCTTATTTTTAAAGCCAAGGCAAACATACATTTAGATCAATATACAACACTGATCAAAAGTAAAAATTAAGTGTTTTTACTTTTATTTTGTGTTTGTGTGTATATATGTGTAGGTGCTCATGGACCATGGCCCACATGTGGAGGTCACAGGGCAACCTACAGAAATAGGTTCTCTCCCTCCAACATGTGGGTCCCAAGAATTGAATTCAGATCATCAGGCCTGGCAGCAGACACCCTACCCCCAAGGCTATCTTGCCAGACTTCTAAATAAAATTTTTAAATTTTGCCAACTTTTTAAATAAAATTTTCAGACTTAATTTTAGGGATGATATTTTTCATGTACCACATCTTCTCCCTAAATAAAGGCATCAAAAATATAGTGCTATATCATGTCATACAAACAAAAGATATTGGAAATAGGAATTTAATACACATGGAAAGAGCCATGTCCTAATACTGAAACCTAGATGTTCAGGTGTTCAAATCCACAGCCTTGGTATCAACACAAAGAAAGGGCTGAATTCAGCAACCCTCCAAGTACAGTCTACTGGTCAGTGCCAGCCCTCAAACTCAAACTGTCAGTTACTAATTTTCACAAAGAGTTGTACCAGAATTAAATCAACTCTGCCAGTTGGCAAATCTTCCTTAATAAAGCAGAGGGTACCTAGATTTATATTTGGGGGAACATTTCTTAGCCACCAGTAACAAGCAGGCTCCTGACAATTGTCACTGTGTGTCACTGTCCTAGTCAATCCTTTTTTTAGGCTACAAATATCTTCAGATGACAACCACAAGGAAAGCAGTATCCACTCCCAGAGACTTGTTCCAAGAGCCCATGGGATGAGTAAAACCCCAGTTAGTACCAAGCCCTATCTCCACTATGTTTTCTCCTATACATTCATGTATACATTTAATTCATGAATTAGACACACCCAGAGACTGGTAACAGCTGAGAATATGCTAATAAACGTTCTATGCATGTGGTTTAGGGAGAGAACTAAGTGGATGAAGTACTTCATGTACAAGCATGAGGACCTAAGCTTACTTCCCAGAACCAACATAAAAAATCCAAGCATGGTGGCATAGTCCACACAACACACTCACAAATCTCACACACAAAAAATGGCTTACCCACACAGAAGTAACTAATGGTTATATCGATTGAGAAGTTCACAGACTAAGGTACTAGAAGAACTGAGGGTTGGCCCAAGTCTACTGTTAACCACTTGTGAGCTTTGGAAAGATGTTTTATCTGTTCGGTACTCTAGTTTCTATTCTACAGAGCTGTCCCATGTGACAAACTTCCACACTGTACAACTGATTAACAACTGGAGGTATGTATGATATCTAACCTATCCTCCAAGCCAACAAGATCCACTGGTCTTTGGACCAGGCTCCATATATTCTTAGAGCAGGTTAAATGCTAAGTACGTGTCAAACTAAGAAAAAGAACACAATGATCGATAGCCCTTTGTGAACCACATTCATATCATCAATGCTCAGCAGCGGGCTTAGAGAGCTAAGTAGCCTGATGCAATATCACAGTTCAGCAAACAAGGCTCAACTGCGGTTTCCAGGAAACAGAAACAGGAAGGAATGTGCAAAGATGTAGTAGCGATGTCAAAAGATGAAAATAATGAAAAGACTCAGAGGAGACAATGAAGATGTCTGGTAGATGCTTTTGTAATGACTTGAACTATGAAGAGCCTTTCCCAACAATGCCAAAAACAAAACAAAACAAAATAACAACAACAAAAACACTGTCCATTGTGTTGGTAATGGGCTTGCTGAGGTAAAGTCTGATCGCTGATTCTTTTGAAAATCCAAAAGCTAAAAATGAAAGTGATAGATTGATTTATCACACTACTTCTTTCGAGGTGTTTTACCTCAGTCTAGAACCTAAAGATGTTCTGTAAAAACATCCTTAATAACAAAATGGAACACTTAATACCTGAGGAAGATTAGATAAAACATAAATTGTTGTTACTTCTTAAATTATCAAAAAGTTCATCATTGCATCATGGATTACAAAATCTCCAAACAATAAATGTAATTATAGGCTATCCTTAATTATGACTTCTCTTTCTTTAGAAGAAATGGGAAGTCACTGTTGTATTTATTATTCTATTTGAAACTATTTAGAAAACTACTACTCTGTTTAACTGTTACTCTCCCCAGCCTGTACCATCCTAACTCACACACAATTGGGTCACAGCGCTGGTATTTCCATTGCTCTAACAGGTGTGTGTGTGAATCTGAGTAACCAGCTAGACCAAGTCTCATTCATTGTCAGGCTTGTCTCTAAATGCTGATCGATCACACTGATCAGGCAGGAGACAAAAAAGCAGCAATAAATTCTAATATTTATAGGCGTCAATGCTTTTTAATAGTGCAAAACCTGTGTACCTTTTAAGGTTGGGAAGATACAGAAAAATGCAAAACCTAATATAAAATTCACCTGTAGCAAGTCATAAAAGTCCATTTCCAAGCCGGGCGTGGTGGCACACGCCTTTAATCCCAGCACTCGGGAGGCAGAGGCAGGCGGATTTCTGAGTTCGAGGCCAGCCTGGTCTACAAAGTGCTAGGATTAAANAAGAAAGAAAGAAAGAAAGAAAGAAAGGAAGGAAGGAAGGAAGGAAGGAAGGAAAGGAAAGGAAAGGAAAGGAAAGGAAAGGAAAGGAAAGGAAAGGAAAAGAAAAGAAAAGAAAAGAAAAGAAAAGAAAAGAAAAGAAAAGAAAAGAAAAGAAAAGAAAAGAAAAGAAAAGGTCCATTTCCTTTCTTCACCTCTCCATCACCCTTGTGCTCACTAATAGCCATCACTGCTGGCATGTGACCCCCACCAGGCCAGTACTGACCCATGACTTCTCAATGCAAATGGGTCACAGCAATCACTGATTTGTGTAACAGCATCGTTCTCTGTATGTACCTATACATCTTCTTTTCAAGGTGTAGAGCTCTACCTCATGAATTTGACAGTTATATAGCACTGTATGCTGTTATGTGGAATAAGTTCTGAAGATGGAACAAAGAAGGGCAAGGGGATCCACGCTGACATCTGGAGTGTACATACTGCATTCATTTCCTTCTAGTTATGAAATCATAGGTACCATCAACTCCCTTGCCCCTCTGACTCTTGCGGTGGTTTAAATATGCTTGACCTAGGGAATGGCACTATTAGGAGGTGTGGCTTTGCTGGAGAAAGTATGTGTCACTGTGAGACTCTCTTCCTAGCTGCCTGGAAGTCACTCTTCTGTTTGCCTTCAGAACAAGATGTAGAATTCTCAGCTCCTTCTCCTGCATCACGCCTGCCTGGATGCTACCATGCTTCCTACCTTGATGATAATGGACTGAACTTTTGAACTTGTAAGCCAATTCTAATTGAATGTTTTCCTTTATAAGAGTTGTCTTGGTCATGGTTCTGTTCACAGCAATAGCAACTCTAACTAATACAACCCTCCATTTTAATTATCCAAGCTCTCCTCACCCTGTCTCAACTCAACACCCATTGTCTCTGTTTTTGGAGGACTATCAGAGAAACTTCCAAACCTTGCTCACGGGTTTCAGGTGGACCATGCTCATCATTTCACTCTTCTTGACCCTACTGGGCCGAATCCAGTTCTTGTCCCTCTCTGAGCTCTAGTGGACACAGCAACCTTTCTCAGTCTCTACATTTCCAAGCCTGCTTTTCTTGGTCCACCCTTCCTTTCATTCATCCTGAGTCATGGGAATAATATTGTGGGTCCTCTGCAAAGATTACCCCTTTAGCTCCCATTTCACTGTCTTACTACAGCCTCCTGCTCACTTCTTAGTTCTAAGCATCTGTTATGGGCACTGTGGTCATGATCCAAACTGCTTGGGCTTCAATGAATCTCGACTTTGTGATGTCAGTGTATTGTAAGAATGTTTCCCAGAGGAAGATGTGAACAATGTCTACCCCTCATTCCCAAGATATCAACGTTCACCCTGGGGAACCAATGTGTTTATTTGGCCTACAGAATTTGTATAGGGGTTGGAAACAAGCTCACGTAGGTGCCATTTTACTGTGTTGCACTATCCTCAAAGCAGAGCTATCGCCATCTTCCTAAGACCAGACTGCTTGCAGAAGATCACCACAACTGAGTTTGCTGACTCAATATTCCCTCACAGGAGGAGGGGAGGAAGTGGGTCAATGAACCCTCACCAGAGTATCTGGTAAATCTTCCCAGCCAGAGATTGTGCCCTAATCTCATGTGCCTGGAGTCTCTAGGTTGGGGAAGCCCAGGGAGGAACTCCACAGGAAGCCACCATCCACAGTGGGTATAAGCCTAACTGCTTCAAACTCCTGTCCAGAGCCCCTACTCGAGTTCTGTAGGCCTAATAAGCTCCTTAGTTCCCCAGGGTGAACTTTGATATCTTGGGAATGAGGAGTAGACATTATTCACATCTTACTCTGGGGAAAATTCTCTCAATATACTGACATCACAAAGTTGAGATTCGCTGAAGCCCAAGCAGTTTGGATCATAACCACAGTGCCCACAACAGACACTGACTTCTAGGAAGGGATATAAAGCAGGGGTGATGATAGGTGGTGTTGCTTAGAAGGCTAGGTAGGAAGAGAAGCTTGTAGAACACTAAACATAATAGCAATAAACTTTCTGAGGGAGGGAAAAGAGTAAGATGTCCCAGAGACGGTCTGTCATTTGTATGGCAAATGATGGGGAGATTGCCTGTGGAGGATGCTTTCTATAGTTGTTTTATCTAGCTGTGACATCCAGGTATCAAACTCGGGTCATGAGGCTCAATCAGAAGTGATCTTGAAAGGATATTCCATTAGAGGGTCGAGATAAGTAGTTCCCAAAAGTCATCCTTGAGGCTGTACATCTGCTCTCTGCTTCCTTACTTCAACACAATGTGACTAGCTGCCTCTGGCTCCTGATGCCACTGTTAGTGACTAAAAGCCACTCTCACCACAGTACCTTCCCTATCATGATGGGCTGCAACCTCAGACTATGAACCACAACAACCTTTCCTTCCTTCCTTAAAAACAAAAGTCAAGGCCAGCCCGGACTACACAGTAAGACTCTAGCTCAAAAATAAACGATAAAAATAACCTGCCATCAATAATGATATAGCTAATTAAAAGCAATAAAAATAAGGTTACAGGCTTAAAATCATTTATACTGTATCAAAATTAACAGTGTATTTATTGTAAACAAAAGGTAGGAATATTTAAGTGTTAAAGTTAAACTTTATAAAGTTCATAAACTTTTCCACAATTAAAGAACATGCATGCTACTGCTAGACACAGACCATAAAGTTCATGCATGAATCATTATTCTGAGCTCAGATAGTATTTCCCAGGTTATATTATGTAAATTACTGTATCATAATATCTTAAATCCTATGAATCATGTTTTTATCTTTTATTTAAACTCTGACTGGCAACTTCACATGCCCAATGCAATGCAGAAAAGCCATCGAACGCAATGTGTTGTTGTTGTTGTTGTTTTTGTTGTTTAGTGCAATGAATGGCACCGATTAGGCTGTAGGCGGGAAGACCTTACCTTACCTGTTCATTGAGCTCTTTCAGCTTGCCATCGATGGCTCTCAGCCGAGACTCCCGGTCCCTTTGCTCTTTTCTGTCCCGGAGTATCTTCTCTCCTGGAGTTGGTTCCGTATTTCTCTCTTCAGTAGCATCATGTTCCTAATTTAAAAGTAAGAGAAGGCCATGTTCCTAATTTTGAAGGAAGTGAATTCACACATAGTTGGGTGAGGGCACAGCTGTCACAGACGCTCCAATGTGACTGAGACTTGAGGGTCAATTGTGTTGCTCAAACAATAGCCCTTCCCTTCAATCCATGTTTGCAAGTCTTCTCAATTTTTCTATTTGAGGAATTAAAATCCCAAATACACATAAAGCAAATGGGGCGATAAACTCAACGTCTGATATCATCTGAAAGGCAGAAAGGTACAATAGAAAAGACCGGGCTGGATAGAAGCCTGAGCCCTGCTCTCTGCTTAGTAGATAAACTGCGGGTTACTCTGGGCTTCAGGTTTCTCACATACATTTATTCTTCATTTCTGCTTTTCTCTAATACTTTGCAAACTTCATACAAGTATACAATGAAATATGATCACATCCACTCCCCACTCACCCCTCCCACTCACCCTGGATCTTCCCCAACATGCCCATCTCCCAACCTCCTGCCCATGTGTGCAGGTATTGGGCCATCCACTGAAGCATGTGCAATCTAACGGTAGCCACACCTCCAAAGAGAAATGGTTCTCCCTCCTGCAGCAGCTATCAATTGCCAGTAACCCCTCAGTTAGGAGTGCGGCGCGGCGTCCTGAGCTCTTCCACCATCTATGCTGGACCACCAACTGCTTCAGATGTACAGGTAACCTCAGCTGCTGCTGGTACATGTACATTTTTCTTGACAGATACAGTAATCTCCGTCCACATACTGTTACCCCTGTTTGACCTGAACCGTTGTCGTCTTCGAAACTGAGAACCAAGGTGGACCGAGGACTGATTCTACTGCAATGGTTTGACTCATTAGAAGAGTCTCGGGGTAGAACAGTAGACACTTTCCTTTTGTTCTGGACCGGTTTCGGTAGTGTCGTGGGTTGTCTCACGAGGCAAATCTCGGTACCCAACAAGCTGAACATGTCCTTTGAACACAGGAAAGACTATATAAAGGAAGCACTTGGTGACTGCTTCAGGGCTGCCGATCACACTCTTCTTGACAGAAGCATAGTTGCTCAAAATTAATAACATTTCTAGGTGACCAGACGGGCACTTCTTCATTCTGTATCTAAACTAAATGTCCTCTCTTCTCTCCCACAGATATCCTCCTCCCAGTTGCCACACAGGAAACTGGTGTAAAGAAACCTACATTCACATTCAGTTGGTGTGTGTGTGTATGTGTGTGTGTTTAGTATAATTTTCTTAGAATTTTTTGTGGTCCTTGAATTTTCTACAATTAGCATGTTAATTTCATAAACAGAAAGGCCATTTTTAAGTTTCAGGCAAGCATAATATTCTACCAACCCAACTTCTGTTCTCTAACAGACTCTCTCCATATTCAAAGCATGCAGGCCCGGAGGTGAGATCTCAGCTCCAGCTCAGCTAGAACAATCAGGTGTGCAATTAGAATGCCACAACCTCTTTCCAGGTCTTAACTTCTACCACCTTACCTGCAGTTCTGTGCACTTAGACTTGGAGGGTATGTGAGACCTTTCCTTAGGCATGCTCTCTGACAGCTTAATCATCTAGTTCAAGTGTCTGAAGAATACCATGTAATAAAAACAAGTCAAGAGGGAGCAATTAAACAAACAAACAAAAAAATGCCAGTGCTGTCAAGTACCCTGCTGCAGATTCAACAAAAGTCTGGTGCCGAGAGTTCTTTTCTGACAGCAAGCACCAGCCAGATCTGTCTTCATGATCTTTGAAAATTAATTCAGCAGATTCTCCAAGTAACAGATTGTTTCTGAGACATCAAAAAGGATTTGATGGGGGCTGGTGAGATGGCTCAGCGGGTTAGAGCACCCGACTGCTCTTCCAAAGGTGATGAGTTCAAATCCCAGCAACCACATGGTGGCTTACAACCACCCGTAACAAGATCTGACGCCCTCCTCTGGTGCGTCTGAAGTCAGCTACAGTGTACTGATGAAGAATAATAAGAAATGAATCCTTGGACCGGAGAGACCAACTGGAGCAAGCCAGGCTGTCCGGAGCGAGCGGAGCCGAACGGGGACGGCCGGAGCAAGCGGGGACGCCGGAGCTAGCAGGGCCGGAGCGAGTGGGACCGAATGGGAACGGCCGGACCGAGTGGGGCCAAACCGGAGCAAGCGGAGCTGATCAGAGCGAGCGGGGCTGGCTGGAACAAGCGGGGGCCGTACGGGGGTGGCCGGGAGCAAGTGGGGCTGGCCGGAGCGAGCAGGGTCGAGCAGAGCGAGCAGGGTTGACCAGAACAAGGGGAAAAAAAAGGATTTTATGGAGAATTCAGTAAAGGGTCCCCGTGATGTACTCAGAATGTCTAATGGCACCTTAAGGAGAGAACTAACCCTGAGGTAAACTGATATTTGTTATTCTGATTAATTGATTGCCAAGAGATTCTGAGTTAGCCCCCTAAAGGACATCATGGGTGTTGGCTGAGCTCCAGAGGCCTTTGAAGCTAAAGAAGCTCCTTTTTCCTAAGTCAAAAATAAAAGATAGTACTCAGAGTTTGCTAAGTTATTTGATATTCAAAGCAGCCATTCGTTAAAGTCATCCCATCCTGTGCTTCTGGGATCACTCTCTACATGTCTACAGGCCACTCCCACTTCATGTCTCACATGGGTCAGCTGCCCAAACTGTGTGTAATCTTGGTGAGGAAAATCCTTCAAACAGACTGTTTTCATTACCTTGGAATGCTGCTATGAAACGAAAGAAACCTGGCTGGCATTGGAAGCACCATGGGAAAACAAAATAAAAAATTCCAAACAATTTGTAAGAATGGGGACAAGAGCTCTTCCCCAGATCTAAAGGAGAATTCTGACAGCCTGGCTCTAGAGGTGAGGAGTGTGGGAGTCTGTTCTTATTTCTTCTTCAATGCAAACACAGATGCTCCTGACACACAAATACTCCTGAGACACATGGACTCTCCTGAGACACACGGACTCTCCTGAGACATATGGACACTCCTGAGACACATGAACGCTCCTGAGACACATTGCCACAGTTTCTGGAAGGAGGTAAAGTCAGGGCTTGTCACTAGCATAGACTAACTGGTAACTGGATTCCTGCTTGGGACCTGTGCATTTAAATCTGGGGGAAAAATAGACTTGAAAATATACACTTTCCAGGATTGCATGTCAAGCAGAGGTCTATTGTTCCTAAATTTTAGCTAGTGTTGAGAAAGAAGTAGATCAAATTCACTGTTGCCATCAGCAGTTGTATGATCTTGGCAAGAAAAGAGATGACTATAAATACAATTTTCTTCAGCCAAAAAGTTGGAGTGCTTGTTTTGTTTTGATTTACCAGATTGTATGGGATAGAATTAATATTCTAAGCACAAGACAATAAGTCAAGTTTAGGAGAGCCATTATATTTAATTAAGTTAGTGGGCTTGAGAACAAAGAAATACCACTTGTCAGTGAGAGCTATTCCTGAAGACTCTCCTTTGACCAGGAAAAAAAAAAAAAAAAAAAAAAAAAAAAACCTCTAACCATGAAGTGGAATTCTAGATTTAGTAAGACTGATCACATGAGAGATGAATAAACCCTATGTCTTTACAAGAGCCAAAAAAGAATAGCATTTATTATTGAATCCAGTCTCAGAGAACTTAAGAAACTGAAGAAACTGAATGTTACACAACTCCCATATCCCAGATACTTCTGGACAAAGCTGGAATCCAATCTATCTACAAATGAGAAAAACAAAATTACATGCCATCATGCAACTTCACAGAGTGATTTCCAATATGGAGAAAGAACCAACTGGCTTCTTGTCGAGTCAGGACATAGATAAGCACAGACAAGCACAGTTAACCCACAGGCCTTATGAACACAACCGGCTTCAGTCCGTTCTCTGGCTGCCATAGGGTGAGAGGTAGACGCTCATGAGAAGGTACAGCCACATGACAGAATTACCGTTACAGCAGCAGCAGGGGCAACCACATAACAGGGTTACTGTTATAGCAGCAGCAGGGGTAGAACGTTCTTGGTTTTACATGCGGCCATATGCTTTGTTTTGCAGAGAAAAAGGCAAATGCTGCTTTTCGATTTTTTTCAGAAGTTAATTAGTACCAGGCACATGACTAATATAAGGATGGTCATAACCAGCAAACCCTAAGGCCAAGGAGAAGTGTGCCGCTCTCCTTACTTCTCTAAGTGACACGAGCTTGGGCAATCTCTGTGACCATGTCTAGAGACCCTCAAAAAATTCATCACAGGCTTTCATGGCTGTGGAGAAACCACAGCAGCTACGTTAGGGAGACCTGGCTTCAACTTGTCCAGAAAACCATTTTCATGACAGCATGATACAGAAAAGGAAAGTGCACAGGAAAGTGGAGAACCAGAGAAAACAACTGCTGTCCAGCTCAATCCAGTCTGCTAGCGGACACCGAGGAATCAGGTGAAGTGTTGCTGTATTTTCTGATTTTTTTTTTTCAAAGAAAAACTGGAAACCAGCATTTTTGTTTGAATTTACTTTTAAATGCTGACTACAAACATTTGTAAACACGTTGTGGGACTAAGGAAGCCCACGTAAGAATTTAACTGTCTCCACAGCTACCATTCCCACCCCGTGCTCTGTGGCGGCAGTCTCCTGGGGCTTTTCTGAGGTGGGTTCTGGGAGTCAAGCTCAGATCCTGATGCTTTTGAGGCAGACACTTGAGGAAGACTCAACAACCCCAGAGCTACTGTCTGCATTTTCTAAATGGTGAAATGGAGGGTTTACAGAATCTCTGATCAATGCCCCAGTCCAGAGGACAAGGGACAAAGCTAAAACATGAAGCAAGGCTTTTTTTTTCCTGGCTGAAATTACATTTTTATTTAGGAACATTTCCTTTAGAGATGAGAGTCTCACCCTTTAATCCTACCAGGTCCTCCCTACTCCTCTCCCATCTGAGTCCACCTACTTTCTGTTATTTAGAAAATAAACAAGCTTCTAAGGGATTATGATATAATATCACATGAGGTGATATATGATATAACTAATACATTAGTGTAGGGCAAAACAAACAGAAGCCAAAACACACAGCCCAAGAAACAGATTTAGATGGAACCCATTAATCCAGAGTGTTCTGGAAGCTACATTATATACACAAAGGACCTGTAGAGTACAAATGACTAACTGACAGACCCTGCCTCTTCAAAGTGCCACCAATCTTTCAACATATCTATGTTGGTGAATAAGCTGCCAACATAATAGCCACTGGGGTTAAAGTCGTGTCCACCCATAGCACAATGATGTCAATAAACAATTGATACAATAAATATTAGGTTATTTCCGCTACTACACCTATAACCATGATTACTATCCCAAAATGACTTTGCTGCTCTAACATATACAGCCCATACATTTTTATCATGTAGTAAAATTTTATATTTTTATTTATCCATTTGTCTGTTAAAGGACTGCTGTGTTGCCCCAGCTATTTTAAATAAGTTTGCTATGAACAGTTTTGTAGTAGGATTTTCCCCTAATAAATAAAGATTACAGGAAACCAATCACTGGGCAAGTAGGCGGGACTTCTGGGTCAGCAAGAGGAAGAGGAAGGCAAGAGAAAGGAACGACCTTTTTGGACAGCAGAGAGCATGAAGGCACAATGTAGGTAGCCGCAGGCTGTCAGTTCAAGTGGCAGATGGGATCTGTCACTGGAGGATTTTTTTATTAGATATTTTCTTCATTTACATTTCAAATGCTATCCCAAAACTCCCCTATACCCTCCCCACTCCCTGCTCCCCAACCCACCCACTCCCACTTCCTGGCCCTGGCATTCCTCCCTTACTGGAGGATTTTTAACATAGATTAGTTTACAAAATTAGGATGCTAGGTTTTGCACCCAGCAATTGTGTTACCTGTTGATTCTAAACTAAGATTGTGTGGTGTTTCCCTTCATGGGGCAACTCAACTGAGTTCAAGAGAAAGGTAAGGGGCAGAGGGTGGTGTAGAGGAGTACACCCCAGCCTGCCATAGAGATTTGGGAGCATGGAGTGGTCATGGCCACAGCCAGCCATGGGAACTTAGCGAGCCAGGTGGAGAGAGTGACTTTGCATGGTTGAGATAGGTCCTGGCTAAATGGAAAGAATGCAGTCTCAGCCTGTCTGTAGGGCTGGAGACAGATCAAGGCCACCAGCATTAGCATGGGATGCTCTTTAATATTTCATGCAAAATAGTTTTTAATTTTCAACATGATATTTTAAAGCTAATACATTCAAATATTTAAAAATCAGTAATATTCTGTCCATAGTATTAGGTAAACACAGAATAAAGTATTTGTATTTTGGACATTTGGATTGCAATATGTTTATACATTGAAATGATTCTGAAAACCAAACAATGTTAAACTTAGATGCAAATGAGTATTATAACTTTGCTGTTCTTTTTTAATGGTGTTTTTCATTTTTTCTCTTTTGAGGCTATAATATAATAAAATAATTTTCTTCCCTTTTCTCCCTCCAAATCCTCCATATATCCTTCCTTTCTCTCTTTCAAACTCATGGCCTCTTATTTTTTTATTGTTTGTTACATGGATATATGTAAATATATGCACACATATTCCTAAATATAACCTGTTCAGTCTGAATGTTACTTGAAGCAAGTCTTTCATACTCCAAAATAGCCCATGTGCCTGACTTACCTTTAAACTCCTGTAACTCCTGATATTCAGTAAGTCCTTGCTACTGTTTGTTGTATTATTTTCAAAGTAGCAATATAGAGACTGGGGACATAGTTCAGCAGTTAAAAGTCCTTGCTACTCTTGAGAAGCCCACGAAGTGTCTCCCAGCTGCCTATACAACTCCAGCCTCATGGCTCTGACACCCTCTTCTGGCCTCTTCTAGGGTCTACATGAACACGTGTATACACACACACACACACACACACACACACACACACACACACACACAAAGTTTGTCTAAGTAGGAATTAATATTCCACTTAACAACATTCTTCTAAAGGTTCATGAAGAGAAATTGATGAGCTAAGAGTGCAGAAGAATGAAAAGAAGATGAATTCAGATGCTAAGTGTTAGTGCTCAACAAAAGATTAGCGCCCATTCACTCACCAACTACACAGACAGTGCGCTTATGAATTCATTTCAGTGTGCTTATTCAGAAGACATCACAATCCAAAACCAATTGCCATGAAATAATTTGCCAGGCTTGCATTTCTACTTGAAAAATCAGTGTGCAGTGCTGTTTTCAGCTAGAAGCTTCAAGATGAAACTGAAAATATGAATCCAAGTGAAAGGCTGTTTTGCATGAAAAAAAACATTAATTTCTTCTTTTCAGCATCTATTATGTTCTGGATCTGTTCAAGCATTTTGTAGGAACCGCAAGTGAAGTTATCACTTTTCGTTGTTTAAAAAAAAAAAAAAAAAGGCTGTTTCACATGTGTTGTTGGAAATATTTAAAAAGATCAGCACATTCCCGAGCTCGAGCCCCGCTACTCTCAGCCTGGTGGTCTGGCCAGCCTGTTCGTATCTTGTGGAGACTCTCTGGCCCACAGCTCCAGAAACGTATCCACCCAGCTTGCTAATTTTTCACTGGTGGGTCGTTACCATGCCAACCCCATGCTTCAAATCCCCACGGCCTTTGTGGTACACATGAGGCAAACCCACACTTTGCCACCATACCTTGCTCTCTTGGACCCAAATGAGCCACCACGTGAAGGAAAACACAACACAGACTTAGTTCAGAAACAACGGTAACTCAATCGCTGGGTGCAGCAACTAACATCCTAATCTTGTTAAGTCTAAACACTCCAGTGGAGAATCCTGATGGATCCTCCATTGAAACCAGGAGACACTCGTAGCTACATCTTGTCCTCACACCTTAATCCCAGCACTCGGGAGGCAGAGACGGGCAGATTTCTGAGTTCGAGGCCAGCCTGGTCTACAGAGTGAGTTCCAGGACAGCCAGGGCTATACAGAGAAACCCTGTCTCGAAACAAACAAACAAAAAATTGGATCAGACATTAGGTCAACCAGTGACTAGCCCAATTTGAGATCCAACCTATTGGAAAGAACCAACCCCTGATACTGCTATTAATGATATTCTGCTATGCTTGCAGACAGGAACCTAGCACAACTGTTTTCTGAAAGCTTCATCCAGTAGCTGATGGAAACAGATGACGAGAGCCATAGCCAAACATCAGGCAGAGCTTGAGGGAGTAAGGGGAAGGACTGAGGTAGCTGAAGGGGTCAAGGACACCACAAGAAGACCTACAGAGTCCACTAACATACAGGGGCTCACAGAGACTGAACCAACCAAAGAACCTGCATTGGTCCCTCAAACATTTGTTGTAGATGTGCAGCTTCGTCTTCATGTGGATCCCCTAACAACTGGGATGTAGAGGGGGCTGTCCCTGACTCTGTTGCCTGCCATTGGATCCTTATCTCCTAGCTGGGCTGCCTTATCTGGCCTCAGTAGGAGAAGATGCACCTAGTTCTGCTGAGACTTGATATGCCAGCTGGTACCCGTGGCTGGGTGGGGGTGGGGGTGGGAGCAGGAAAGGAAGGAAGAGGGTGTGACGGGAACTGGGAGGAGAGGGGCTACAATATGAATTAAGGAAGGAAGGAAGGAAGGAAGGAAGGAAGGAAGGAAGGAAGGAAGGAAGGAAGGAAGGAAGGAAGAAAGGGAGGGAGGGAGAGAGGGAAGGAGGGAGGGAGGGAGGGTGGAAGGAAGGAAGGAAGGAAGGAAGGAAGGAAGGAAGGAAGGAAGGATAAAACATACCATATCACCCTTATGGCTCTGACTTTCAAGGCTGAAGACGGTGGGAGAGTCAACAGAGAGTTCCTGAAGCTTTATGTCAATCTCGGCAAGCTGCTGAGACTCAGTGGCTGCAAGGGTATAGCCTTCTCCTGGAACCAGCCAACCACACTGATCGCCCTAAGAGAAAACCAAGGTGACCAGGTCATTCCCACCGTATTCTCACACCAAAACATAGTGTTTAGACCTCTCCATCAGAACCCAGGGCTTAAAGAACACAACACAACACCATGGACCCCTGGAGTGTGAAGGTTATGGTTTAATTCTCTTCCCAGTCTGTACAAGGTGTCTACTAGTGTCACTGTGGGGTCCCACAGCCTCATAAGCTGGTTCTCTTTCACATGATCAGTCTTCCACATGTTGAGAAGAAATCTGCTTTAACCAATCATAAATATGGTATTTTCAGACTTTACCCCAAAAAGCCAAAATAACCGGACCTGACCTGGTCTCCACGCCCAAATCTTTATGTACAGTGAGCTACACTTGCCTTAAGAGATAAGCAATCATAACCTAGCAATGTGCTATTGTAACCAACAAGTAGATAAATCTCAGCCAATCACAGCAGCTGCTGAGTCAACTCAGCGGTTAAGAGCCAGGGCTGCTCTGCAAAGGGACCAAGTGTGAATCCCAGAACCTACACCAGGTAACTTACAACCCCTACAGCTCGACCTCCAGGAAAGCCAATGTGCTCTTTTGGCCTCTGTGGGCACACACACACACACACACACACACACACACACACACACACACACACTCGCGCGCGCTTTTCAAATTCTTTTTGAAAAATCCCTTTATTGAATCCATCCAAAACTGCCACACTGGATATCTGCTGTGCGTTGAGTAATGAGTATCCTTATCGGGCACAGGCAGGTCAATCTGAAGAGGCACAGAGATCTGCACTCTGAGACTGCTCAGACTCATGGCAGCAAGACTGGAAAAGGTGTGAAAGGTGGAGCTCAGCTGTGCTATTGTCACACCAGAAAACAGACCTAATTGCTAATAGCATGCCACTTTATTTACAGTAAAAAGCCCACAAGTCTAAAACTACAAGGGAAGTAGTATTACCTAATTAGTCACAGATAAGAAACTGGTTTATTATTTACCCTCATAAAATTGATATAAATACTGAATGCTCTAAATGAAAGATAATTTTCAAAACTTAAAACTACAGAATCAATGACTAAACAGCAATTGATTGAAAACTCTCTCCTGAGTGAAATTATTTTTAATGAAGTTAAGATTTGGAGCCTGTCGATGAAACCCAACAGAACATTGATGTGTAGATACCAGGTAACTACAGCAAGACATTTCATAACTAAATGGAAGGTGGCACTGTCTGGCCTGCTGCTCCAGCACCACCTGGAAACGGTTGGCCTGTGGTGGAAGCTTAAACTTTCTGGTTTGCAGGAGATGATCTTCCTAGCTTCCTTCCTAGTTAGGGTTCAAGCAGGTAACTTAGTAACCAGCAGCCAGGCTCAGCCACTCACTAGTATAGAGGTGAGTGATCTGGGCACCACTGTAAAACGCACCTTGTTACAAAAGAGGGCAGCAGGGGCATCAGTGCATGGATGTACACACACACACACACACACACACACACACACACACACTATGCATACACAGTCACTGCACATATACACGAGCACACACATACAGCACAGTGCACACATGTTCACTGTACATACACATGACATACAACACTGAGCACACACATGTGTTGCAGTCAAGATGCGAGATTTTTAGGAACTATTTCAGAAGTTGAGGAATAATAACAAAATCATGTCATAAACAGAACTAGATTCCCAACTAATATGAGGGGAAAAGAGTAAATGAATAAAAGAGATCAAATATGACCATTAAGATACATAATTTGAAGGAAGGAAATGTTTCAAATATTATCAATGGCCATTCCAAGTAACAACAAAAAATAGTTTAAAATAGCAAAATTATTGCTTGAATTGATATAAAGCTTAAAATATGGGAGGACAAAACACAAATACTAACTAAGCCAATATGACAAAAACAATATTAATCACAAACATTCATTGTCAACACATAGCAAGAACAGCTGTGTGGGGCTGGGGGGAGCCACATACTCACTGCCAACAAGAGAACGTGTCTTGCCAGCTTCACAGTTAGTAATAGACCTAAAAATGAAACCTGGGCATCTAATTCTGCTACATGATTTCTGTTAATAAATTAAGACAATTATCACGGTTAGCAAAGCTGAAGTAACCTCAGAATTTCTTGATGCTCAGAAGTGTGCTTCACCCACACTCGCCTCTATCCCTGGGCCCAGCTCCCAAAGGACCCTCAGAGGTTGTATTCTGTGAGGCTCTGGCATTTGCTTTGAATTTGGAGTGGAAGAAGGGTATTATGTTTGCCCACACAGAATTTTTTCAAGGAATCAATTGTTGACCTTTAAAACACGTGTTTCCCATTTAAAAATCTGATTTTCTAGCTTCTCTCAGAAATTTGTAGGATCTTGGCAGCCAGGGTAGTCATGGAGCTTGGTGTCCCCTGGTCCATCCTCCCCTGTGGCCACAGCTGTCACGCATGCTCTTGAACCTCCAGTAAATGGCACCCTCTGCAGCTGTGTGCCCTGAGCTTCCAGCTGGCTGCAGGTAATCTGACACACAAGCGAGGAACAGATGAAAGGGATGCGGGCAGGGTCCTCAAGCACCGGTCCTATCACAGCCTCACTCAGCCCAGGGAAATAAAAGTCAGACCAGAGTGCCAAGTGCTTCAGGTAACACAAGTTTCTTTGTGGAACTAAAAAGCATGCCTACACAATTAACAGGGAAACCTGTACAAACAGTGGGCCGCTGCACTCCTGTGGATCATTCCCTAGCTCTAGAAATATCTGCATTTACTCCTATAGAAGAGCCTCTTCCCGGGTCTCCATGGAACTGGATGGTGAAGACTGACTGTGCCTAGCATCCTACAGGACTATAAAGACCACACTGGAAGACTGTGAAGCCAGGACAGATGAAGAGGGGGCACAGAGAGATATATTCTTACGGCATCAGGAACTAAGCCTTGTGTGCCACTATACAGACTTAGTGAACTGGCCAATAATAAATCTGAAAATGTTAGTATTTCTAACTCGGAGAATGTCTTCTAACTGGAAAGGCTATAACTTGCTCTAATAGGTTGATGGCCCAAGCATGATAAGGAAAGGCCAATCCTTGGCAGTCGAGTTTGCATACCTCGGAACTGGACAGTCCTGAATCTGCATCATCCAGGCCTTGCAGGAGCTCATCCAGCCTTTTCTTCTCTCCTTCAACCATAACTACTGGGCTTCTCGAATGCTTGGCCATCTACAGAATATATTAGTGAGAAATTTAAGCATACACTGCAACATGTCGACCAGTGAAAAGAAATGAGACTTCTACAAAGTAGAAATACTAAATTAAACTTTGAGAGGTTAGACACTCTGATTTGCTAGGTAGTTTTTTTTTCCTTTTTCCTTGTTAGTAGTTTTATTTTATAACAAATCTTTTATAGTCATTCTCCAAAGATATTTACAGTATAAGAAACCCTTCTTTTCTTTCTCTTGACACACACACTGTCTCTCTCTCTCTCTCTCTCTCTCTCTCTCTCTCCCTTCCTTCATCCCCTCCCTCTCCCTCTGTGTGTCTCTCTCTCTGTATAAATGTGTGTGTGTGTGCATGTGTGTGTGTGTGCATGCACACTTACACACATGTTGGCTATAGCACTTATGTGGAGATCAGAGGTCATCTTGAAGGAGTCAGTTCTCTCCTTTTACTGTGTGGGTCCAGGAATAGAACTCAGGCTGGAGGGCACCCACCCATTACCCAATGAGTCATCTCACTGGCTCCAGGCAGGCCTTCTTATTAACCGCTTCAAAAGCCACTTTTATATAAGCATTTTTAAATGGAAGCTGATTTCAAATTTCTCTCCAAATATATAGATTTAGATGATAAGAGACCCAGATGTATAGCTATAGAGGGTATAGATACAGAAGATATGGATATGCAGATATAGAAGCATAAAAACATTTGCTGAGACAGAGGTCTCTGTGGACACTTTCTGGTACCACACATCCACTTAAAGAAACTGCTCTTAAATTTCTAGAATATTGAGACTGGGCATGCAAATCAGTTGGTTAAGGCTTGCCTGACATGCATGAAGCCCTTGGCTCAATCTCTAACACCTCAGAAAGCTGAGCATCATGGTATGGTGCATACCTACAATCCCAGCACTTGAGAAGTGGAGGTGGCAGGGGCATCAGAAGTTCAACGGCATCCTCAACTACCCACCAAGTTTGAGGCCAGCCTGAGCTACACAAGACCTTATCTCAAAAATTAATTTCTAGAATATCACAAAAGGCATTTAAATAAAGATCCTGTTGGTGTTATAAAAGGGAAAGAAGGAGAATCTATATTGAAGCTATTGTGCACATCAGCAAGAGCTCAGAGGAAACTCAGCTGTTCTTGGAAAACGAAACAGTGCATCAAGATCTGATGGGCTAGGAGAGAGACAGGCCAGATGAAGTCGGAGAAAGTTCCCTGAGGTAATACGAACATGGGCACACAAGACTGAGAGTGGCCAGCCTGGCAGTGTTAGACTGACCCGGGGACCAAGCTGCCTGGCACAGTATGCCAGATGGGAGAACAGATTCTGGCCTGAGCCAAGGAAATATAATTCTCCTGTTACTGATACTTTACATTTACCAATGTGGCTTCCCACTCACAAGCTGTCCAAGCAGTTAGTGTGAGCTTCTGTCCACCCCACAGATGTTTCTCATAGATTAATTAATTAATTAATTAATTAGCATCCCAGGCCAATACAGAAGTCTCTGTGCCCTTAACTGTTCCTTTAAAGACAAACCAAATCAGGTTGCCTGACTTGTGGTGTAACAAGAATGAGCCCTAAATCAAGAACCCACTCAAGAGCGGTGACCAAGGTCGGGGAGGAACAGGGGAGGACAGACTACCAGCCAGTTTCTCCAAGACAGTCTTGCTGCTCTGCCAGGAGCATTTTCCATCCTAAGTTCTAAACACAGTAGTTATACAATCAGTCTTATAATAAAAATGACTCAGTAAATAAACACACACACACTTTAGTGGTGTACAAGTTAAAATCTGGAGGAGAAGTCCTGATCAAGGCCGTTTTCCATTTCAGGAACTAGACTCTTTTGAGATTTTGAGTGATAAAATAAATTTTAGTTGCAGCTAGCAAATTTGAAAGAGATAAACTAGGATATAAGGAAGCAAGGCAGGGCAGGGAAGGGCAGGGCAGGGGAGGGGAGGGCAGAGCAGGGCAAGATGAGAGGAGTGATGTTATTAGACTAGAAAGCAGTGAAAAATTGTATCTTGGTTATTCTGAGCTTTTGGGCTAATATCCACTTCTCAGTGAGTGCATATCATGTGTGTTCTTTTGTGATTGGGTTACCTCACTCAGGATGATATTTTCTAGTTTCATGCATTTACCTGAGAATTTCATGAATTCTTTGTTTTTAATAGCTGAGTAGTACTTTGTCTTGTAAATGTACCACATTTTCTGTATCCACCAAGATACAATTCACAGACCACATGAAGTTCAAGAAGAAGGAAGACCAAATTGTGGGTGTCTTGGTCCTTCTTAGAAAGGAGAACAAAATACTAATGGGAGCAAATACAGAGACAAAGTGTGGAACAGAGACTGAAGGAAAAGCCATCCAGAGACTGTCCCACCTGGCGACCCACCTCATATACAGTCACCAAACCCAGACATTATTGCTGATGACAAGAAGTGCATGCTGACAGGATCCTGATTTAGCTGTCTCCTGGAGGCTCTGCCAGAGCCTGACAAATACAGAGGCAGATGCTTTCAGCCAACCATTGGACTGAGCACAAGGTCCCCAGTGGGGTCCCCAATGTAGGAAAAGTTAGAAAAGGGACTGAAGGAGCTAATGGGGATTGCAACCCCATAAAAAGAACAACATGAACCAACCAGAT
>LR749680.1:551788-615764 GCA_902729485.2 Mus minutoides | reverse complement strand
ACATTCATATATTGGTTATATAAACCAATTATGCACACATTCATCTTGATAAAATCTATTTCAAGACCCCGAATGGCTGCAATGTCTCAGAGGGTAGGAGCACTTGCCGTGCAAGCATGAGTTCAAATCCCCAGGACCCATGTAAAAAGCTAGGTGGGTGCCTAGAATGTCAAGTGTCAAGTGATGGGAAGAGACAGGAGGATTGCTGGGGCTCGGTAGCCACCAGGTTCACTCCAGGTCCAGTGAGAGACCCTGTCTCAAGGAAATAAAGCAGAGAGTGGTAGATCAGGACAGCCTACCTCCTCCTCTGGCCTCTGCACACATAGGCATGTGAACCCACATATGCACACGTGCACACACACTACCCACACTCATACCCAATTAGACAGTAAGTAAATTCTTAGGACTCTTTCTGCCCCTGGCTTTCTCCCACATTCTGTCTCTTGAATCATTAGATACTCACCTCAATGTTTCTCTTAATAAAATCCTGGCTGTGTTCAGTGTTCTGCCTAATGAAACCCTGGCTGTCTTCACTCCTAGGCTTAATCACTTCTGTATTTAAAAACGGTTGCTTTTCTGTTATGATCAATGGCTCATTTTTCTCCACATCACAGGTAAAATCTAGTATTGAAAACATTGAAATAAGCTCACAATTACAATTCTGAATCATACTAAAAATTCACCTTAAGTATACATTAAAATATTTAGAAACACAGATAGAAGAAATCATTTTTAAATTCTAGACCCAGGTTTGGCTTAGATTTATTTTCTCCCCATCCTCCATAACCCAGATTTCGATAAGTTGCAGCCTACTTTTTAAAATCATTTTAATTAAAGTATAATTATATCATTTCATTCTTCTTTTTCTGACCTCCAAACTTCCCTGCTAACCAGATACTTGACTTGCTTGCTTCCTCTCTCAAATCATGGCCTCTTTTTCTTTAATTGTTGAGATAAATATATCATAAATATACATAAATATATAAATGCAACCCTGTTCTTCATAAAGTTACTGAAGAAAACTACTCCCCCCCCCACAACCAGCCAAACTGCTGAGGATGAATAAAGATGGCGTGCCTGACCCCAAATGATTCATTTCTGAGACAATATCTACACCTAGAAGCCAGAGGAACAGAGAGTAGGCAGCCTACTTTTTCAAAACTATTATGCAAATTTTCAAAGATCCAGTAATAGAACACAATAATGAAGTTTTGATATGTAACTTCAACATGGACAAACTCACAAAGGATTGTGTGTCATGCCTGTTTTGTTCTGGGTGTGTCCTCTACCATGAGCTACATTCTCAGCCCTTATGCCTCACCTTGAACTCTAATTATTACTTCTTTTTTTATTATTAGATTTTTTTCATTACTTCTTTTTTTCACTTTTTAATAATATTTTATTAGACATTTTCTTAATTTACATTTCAAATGCTATCCTGAAAGTTCCCTATACCCTCCCCCTGTCCTACTCCCCTCCCCTCCCTCTCCTGCTACTTGGCCCTGGCATTCCCCTGTACTAGGGCATATAAAGTTTGCAATACCAAGGGGCCTCTCTTCCAGATGACGGCTGACTAGGCCATCTTCTGCTATATATGCAACTAGAGACATAAGCTCTGGGGGTTCTGGTTAGTTCATACTGTTGTTCCTATTATAGGGTTGCAGACCCCTTCAGCTTCTGGGGTACTTTCTCTAGCTTCTCCATTGAGGGCCCTGTGTGGATGACTGTGAGCATCCACTTCTGTATTTGCCAGGCACTGGCATAGCCTCATACGAGACAGTTATATCGGGGTCCCTTCAGCAAACTCTTGCTGTCATATGCAATAGTGTCTGGGTTTGGTGACTGATTATGGGATGGATCTCTGGGTGGGGTAGTCTCTGGATATAGTCTTCATTGCTTCTTAACTGATCAAATTATATCATGCCTCCTTCATCCATAACTATTTCTGTATACAGCCGGCACCCCCTTGTGGCAATCTGTATAATCACACAAGTTAAACATACCTTTCTCCATGAGATTTTCGTAAGTTTCTGGAGGAATCTGAGTATGAAACACTGAGAAAAGGGCGTCTTTGAACTCACAATGCAACGGCTCTGCTGATGCAAAAACAAAAACAAAACAAAACAAAAAACCACTTGTTCAATCTCCACAAAATAAAGTTATCGAGACTGAAGGAAGAGAGAGGATTGCATGGTTGACTACTTGTTCTACTATTCCTCAAACCCCTCCATACTCAGGACCTGTCAAAGAAAAAAAAGCCACTCCCATATTGAAATAGCAATCAGGCGATCTTCACATGCACCACAGAGATGAACTGCGGGAGAGAGCACCCTAGAACATCACCTCTCTCTAGAGATGACCCACACACATCCCCGTGCTTGTGACACAGACAATCACAGTCAGCAACAGAACTTGCAGTCCCTTTTACTTCAGGCCTCGAAGATGGAGATTTTAAGTGTGTCATCAGCCATCAACAGAATGCCTTTGAATAAGGCACAGTGTCAAGTACCTACATCTCCAGCCATAGGGAGAGAAGGGAAAGGCCAGGAGGTTGAGTTCAAGGTCATCCACTGAGACACAGCAAGTTCAAGACCAATCTGGGCTACATGAGACTCTTAAAAAACAGCAACAACAACCAAAACAAGCCAAAAGACAAGGCCTGCAAGATAGCTCTGGGAGCCAAGGCACTTGAGCAAGCCTGACTGTCTGAGCTCCATCCCAAGTAAAAGAACCGAGTCCTCCTCTGACCTTCTCACTTGAGCCATGGCATGCACTGCCGCCGACCTGCATGTACAGGGTGGGGGGTGAGGTTTTATTTAAAAGAGAAAGTACATTTGGGAGACTCACGAAAGTTGGTGTTCTCTTGCAATTTTTTCTCTCGAGTTAAGCTCCATGGAGAAAATAGGACATTGCATTGTTCAACCATTTTTGTTTCACCATGATTTTTTGTTTCATATCAGCTACTTTAATTACTGTTTAACTTTATTCTGACTAGTTTTGTGCTAACTTGACACAAGCTAGAGTCATTTGGGAAGACGGATTCTCAATTAAGAAAATGTCTCCCTAAGATTTGCTTATAGACAAGTATGTGGGAAGGCCCAGACCATAATGAGTGGTAACAGTCCTATGCACAAGGTCCTGGGTTCTAGAAGAAGGCAGCTTGAAAAAACCAGAAGGAGCAGGCCAGTAAGCAGCACTCCTCCATGGCCTCTGCATCAGCTCCTGCCTCAGGGTTCTGGCCCTGCTGGAGTTCCTGCCCTGAAACTGTAATTGAAATAAACCCTTTCCTCCCCACGTTGCTTTTGGTCATGGTGCTCTCCCACAGCAATAGAAACCTAACAAAGACAATCTTCAAAACTAATTTTCTCTGTGCCTTAACATGACATGTTGAATCTGCCTGTTTGTGCCACAGAAATCTTTTGTTATTAAAAGCATAGCAAGCCAGGCATGGTGGTGCATATCTTTAATCCCACCACTTAGGAAGCAGAGCCAGATGGATCTCTAGGTTAGAGGACAACCTGGCCTGCATAGTGAGTTCCAGCCCAACCAGGGCTACATAGTAAGACTGTATCTCAAAACAAAACAATACAATACAAAACAAAAACAGATCATACACTATCCATGAAAATTAAAAATGATAAATTGTTCTTCATTAAAATTAAAATTTTGAGATTGGAAAGATAGCTCGGTTGGTAGAGTACCCACTGCACAACCATAGCACCACAGTTTAATCTCTAGAACCCATGTACACACAAAAAAATGTTGAGTGTGATGGTGCATATTTGTAATCCTAGCTTTGGAGAAGACAGAGACAGAAAGATCCATGAGACTCACTGGCCAATCAGCCTTGCTAAGTCATTGAGACTCAAGTCCCAGTCAGAATCTCTATCTCTAAATAAATAAATAAATAAATAAATAAACAAGGTTGGCCGCTCCTGAGGAACAAATGAATGGTTAGTTAGCTTTAACTGTCAACCTGGTACAACCCAGTCACCTGGTAAGGGCTTTTTCTACATGAGATTGGCTTGTGGGCATATCTGTGATAGACAGCCTTAAGTTAGTTCATGTAAGATCCAGTCCACTGTGGGAGGCACTATTCCCTACTCAGGGGATCCTGAACTGTCCAGGAATGAAGAAATCAACCTAAGCACAAGTAAGTGAGAGGGCTCATGAGGCATTTCTCTCTTGACTGTGGATGCGATGTGACCACCCGTCTCAAGCTTCTGCCCTTGTAACTCTCACAGTGATGGACTATAACCAAGAATTATGAACTACAAATGTTCCTTCTCCCCTAAATTGATTTTTGTCTGAGTATTTTATCACAGCTACAAAAATGCAACTAGAATGGGTAGTAACCAATAGAATTAAGTATTATCCATAACAAACAAAAAAGTTAGCTACCATGTCAGAAAAAGGCACAGGCACATACTTCTAGTGAAACAATATGGTCTGGGGAGGCTTTTATTGAGAAATTCCAATCATACAACATTCCTGAAAACTATGAAGAAAGTAAAACTTGGTGGCATCTAGAAGGTTGGGAAGGGAAGGAGAGTGGAGTGAGGATTCACGTGAAGGGTTCTTTTAGAGCAGTACGACTATTCTTCCTAATGTTGTAACTGTGAGTGCATAGCACTGCGCCTTAAAAAAAATTACCATCAGGGCATAAAGAAAGAAAATCAATGTTTGCCGGGGTTTTTTCTTAATTGCTTAAGAGACTGAGAAATCACACATGTTGGATGCAGAAACATGACAAGACAATCAAAATGTATAAAAGAATCTCACCAAATAGAAACTCATGAAAAGAGCCGCTTAACCCCAACACTCTAACTGACAAATGAATCCTCTAGGACTAAAGGAAACAGAAACTAAACATCAGAACCATATTCGAGGTGTCCAAGGTGTTTTCCACAGGCTAACAATATTGTTTGTATACAATATTGTATACAATATTTGCACAATTAGAGAGACAGCAGAGAGTGGGAACAAGTTTCTCACGGTTGGAACAGAGCATTACAGATAAGCAAGAGGGTTGGGCCATAGTGGTCCAGGTGGTGATAGAGTCCGGCCAGAGATAGCAGCTAATCTGCTCTAACAGGGATGGTTACATACAGGTATACTTATAGACATTACAGAATGGGTTCATATGTGCACACACATTCCTTTTCCCAGAGGAAATTGCCCCTAGCATCCAGACTGTACAGTGACAGGAATTAGGCTCCTTGGAGACATGGCTGATCCCAAGATTCAGGTGGGAAATACAGAAGAGTCAGAAGCAAAAAAGAGAAGATATGTCCGGCAAGAGAAAAAAAATAAATCCCATGATGGCAGAAATGGGTCAAAGAGATGCAGGCACCAGCTGAGAGACCACCTAATGGCCAAACGGGAAAAAGCAGCCAATACAATAAAGTTGTATTAAACTCTAACTCAAAGTATAAAATTAACATCAACAAATACCAATCTAATACTGATACAGATGAGTAAGAGAAAAGACAGATAGATCTCCCCTGCAGAATAAATGGGAATAATGTAGGCCCACATTCTACTTTCAGCGAGGCAAACCATGGCTCCTCATTCCTCAAATGGAGACTGTACTTAACGGTTTCCTCGTAAAGGTCACAGTTGGAAGAGAGGGGAAAGGAGTGACTGTCCACCGGGAATCTCTGACAAACTTCCTCAGCTGGGGAGGAGTATTAACATCAATGGGGTGGTATGCTTGTTACCACTGTGGTGTAAAGAAACTGGCACTTTAAATCTGTCATCCTCCTCCCTGGAGTGTGCAGGTCAATCTAATCATGGGAAAACTATGAGCTCAATTCTAACCAGCGGATACCCTACAAAATGCCAGAGCAGTGTGCCTCAAAACTCCCAAGACTGTTACAAACAAGGAGCGTTTAGAAGCATCACAACTAAGATTAGACTACGGAGACACAGGGGCTAATGTAATGAAGGGTCCCGCATGGGATCCTGGGACAGGAAAGGAACATTCAATAAAAAGTAAAGAAACATGAATAAAGTAAGGTTTTGATTAATAAGACCATATTGATACTGGTTCACTTCAAACATACCATAGACATGAAAGGTCCTCCTGATGGGGTGGTGTGTGCAGAAAAAAATCTCTGTATTGTTCTGGTAACTTTACTGTGGATTTAGAGTTGTGCTAAAATTAAAAAGCTTACTTTTTTCTTTTTCTGTTTTTGTTTGGTTTTGGTTTAGGTTTTAGTTTTGTTTGTTTTGTTTGTTTGTTTGTTTGGTTGGTTGGTTGGTTGGTTGGTTGGTTTTTTTGTCTGTTTTGAGAAATGGTTTCTTTGTGTAACCCTAGCTGTTCTGGAACTCACTATATAAATCAGGCTGGCCTTGAACTCAGAAAGATCCTCCTGCTTCTGCCTCCCTAGTGCTGGGATTAAAGACGTGCACCACCATGCCTGGCTCATGCTTACTTTTTTTTAAAGAATTATTTTATTTTATGTGTATGAGTACACAGTAGCTGTCTTCAGACACACCAGAAGAGGGCATAGGATCCCATTACAGATGGCTGTGAGCCACCATGTGGTTGCTGGGACTTGAACTCAGGACCTCTGGATGAGCAATGAGTGATCTTAACCACTGAGCCATCTCTTCACTCTGTTACTTTTTATCTTAATTTCCTTTTTTTTCCAAGTAGGGAAAAACAGAAAATTAAACATAATAAGAATACCTACAATATGGAAACTTACTATTAAAATATTGATTTGAGATGCTACATTAATGGACTATTTTTAATCGTGTATGTAGAGACTTTAAGCCTTGAGTAAGGAAGTCCTGCCCAAACTGACTCCAGAAGAATAAGCAGACGAAGGACAGCGAACATGAAAGATGCTGAGAAGTCAGAGAACCACCTCCAAGAGACAATTGCACCAGATGGTTTTCCACCCACTACTCCCACTCCCATACCACTCTACAACATCCACGTATACACATGCAAATGTTCACACATGTACACACACATACACACATATACACAAAACCTAGTCCTGCTGCATCTTGATTCATTTATTTATTCATGTGTGCAGATACATGGATGAGGGAGGGGCAAGCCTGAGCTATGGCACACATGTGGAGGTGAGAGGACACCTTGAGGGAGCTGATTCTCTGCTTCAACCATGTAGGTTCTAAGGATAAAACTCAGTTTGCTGGGCTTATCAGCAAGCACCTTTACCCACTGAACCGTCGCTCTGCCTCTAATCTTGCTTTATAGAAATAAAACTTCTGAATAAATTCAGCCACTCAAAACGGTACAAAAAAAGAATAATCTTCCATTAGCAAGGAGGGTTGACCTAGGAACAAAAGATAGATTCATTGTTTAAATCTTCATTTAAAACATTAATTTTATTAATTTAAATAGCTATTGAAGTGGACTGAGTAACCTTCAACGGTAAGCCTATAGTATTGGAAATGGGAACCATTATTGAAGAAGACACAAAAATTAACACTGTTTTTGGTTGACATGTTCAAAATCAACAATATCCAAGACACAAACTAAAGATGATCAGAATGAATAACATGATCTAGTTAGTTATAAACCATTATGTAATTGGGTATAATTAAACATTGTAATCTAGCTAATCATAAATTTATAAAAAGTTCCTCTTTCCTCCATTTTATTTAGAACGTGTGAAAATATGTTGACATAGTCACTAGTTGAGATAGCAACAGCAAAGAGCTATATAAAACCAATAGATAAAAAAGATAAAAAAACAACAAAAAAAAACCAATAGATAGCTAATAAATATGTGAAACCTGCCAACGTTCCCTGATAATACAAGCAATAGCATACAAAATACTATATTCTTGTTAATATTGTCTAGTAATCAAGGAAATAATAAAAAAATAACCCAAATATTGAGTATTTACTACCCATGTTAAGGGATACAAGCAGCCATGTTCTAAGGACATGTAAGTATCCTACAGTGGAATCCAGGTAGTAAGAGGCGCTGCCCAAGTGAGCCGAGAATTAAGATCTTCTGTGCAGGATTGAGAGTGATCTCGGGGCAGCTTCTCGGGCTCAGTGGTTCCTCAGGATGACAGAAACAAGTTACAGTCATGAGGAAACCAAGTCAGAACCATCCAGCCACGCTTCTCCAAAATGGCTTAAATTCTAAGAGAAATACTTTTTTTTTAATATACCAGTTTCTGACAGAATTTGTTATGCAGCAATGGGTAACTAATAAATTACACCATAGGGAAAGCTGCCTAAAACTGTTTGAGCAGCCTAAAAGAAAAATGCTAAAGACTAGACCCATAAGAGAGAGAAGGAAGAGGGAGGCAGCTGCAAAAGAAGCAGGCGGAGTCTCCTCCAAGGAACTGTCACTGGGGAAGACATGCGAATCACGAGAACTAACTGTAGGTGTGTGATTTTAAGTTCCAGACAAACTAGGCTCCATGCTAAGAGCACTGGGTCTTTGAAAACGGGTTGCAACTAGATGCTGCCACCTAGTGGATGGTTTACAAATACTTGGCACTTCCCTGGTCACTGCAAGGGAAGGAAGCACTCGGGTCCCTATTTTCCTAATAACACTTACAGACACCCTTTATCTATTTAAAGATCTCTGGGTAGATGTAAGCTCACCGGTTAGTTTTTAATGCCAATTTGATACAAGTTAGGAAGAAGGAAATCTTTATGGAGGATGCTCCTTCTGTATTGGCTTTGCCTACTTTCGTGGTCTATTTGCTCTTACCCTCACCACTGCCTCCTTCAAAGTTGCTTTTCCCTTCTTCTGGGCCCTTTTCTAGTTCTCTGATCTACACATATTTGCTCCCACATAAACACACATATACAAAACTGAGAATCTAGGATCGTCATATGAACAAGAGCACGTCCTCTTTGTCTTTCTGAGGCTGGGCTAATTCCACCTGATTCCATTTCCCTAGCTATTGTGAATAGAGCCACAGCTAACATACCTGTGCAAGTATTTTACGGTAGGCTATGGAGTCCTTGGGGTAGATGCCTGGGGGTAGTGTTTCTGGGCTGTAGGGTAGCTCTAGTTTTAGTTTTTTAGGAATTTCCATGCTGATTTCCAAGATGTCTTCACCAGTTTATACTCCTACCAACAGTTATAAGAGTTCCTCTTTCTCCACATCCTCACCAGCATTTGCCGTCATTTGTTTTCTCGATGACAGCCATTCGACTTGGGGGGATACAGAATACCTATACAGTTTTAGTGTGTGTTTCTTTGATGATGAAGAACGTTGAACGTTTTTCAAAAATATTTATGGTCATTTGTATTTCTCTTTTTGAGAACTGTCTGTTCTGGTAAAAAAAAAAATGTGTCTCCATTCTGATGGCTATCTGTTTAATTTGTAGTTTCTTTTGTTGTGATGAAACATTTTAATTTATGCATACACATATATTTTATTGTGCACATATGTGTCTGTGTGGCACGTGGAGATCAGAGGGCAGCTGGCAGGAGTGAGTTCTCCTTCCACTCTGTGGCTCTAGAGATTGAACCGGGTTGTTTGGATGCAAGCACCTTTCCCTGTTGTGTCTTCTTGTTGGTCCATTGAGTGTTTTTAATTCCTCAAAATTCCATTTGTCAATTCTTGGAGCTATTTTCTGTGTTACTGGGGTTCAATCAGAACATTACTTCCTAAAACGATATTCAAGCATGCTGTCCCTAGCCGTTTCAGTGTTTGGGGTTTTAAATTAAGATCTTTGATCTGCTTTGAACTGATTGGAGTGAGAGATGGATGTAGCCTCATTCTTGGCAGGTGGCTATTAGCTTTGGCCAGGAACTTTTATTTATTAGGCTTTTTTCCCAGTATATGTCTTACCACTTTCATTAAAAATTGTACAGACTTGGAAAAGTCCACTTAAAATTAGTCCTCCAATACAGAAGGGGCAATGCACGGGAAACACCCAGACTCTAGGAGAAAACTTTAGTGTACTGTAAACCCTAAATGCTCAAGGTTCTGAGCTCTCAGTGCTGGGCCTAGAAAGGAACCCAGGTAAAAAAGCGCTGTCCCTCAAACCACACCTCCCCTCAGACCCATGCTGAATCTGAATCCAGCGGTGGTGTTTGGGGTTCTGAAATGTTGAACATGGCCTTTGTAGAGGACAAAAGGAAGCCAGCATTCTCAGAGAACTCAGAGCATCTCTTAGAGCATCCTGTCAACACAGAGCTGGAATACCACCTCTGTGATGTATGGAAAGGGATTCTGAAACTGTCCTACAGCGAAGAGAGGGAGGAAAGGGTGGAGGGAGACAATGAAAAGCAAAGAAAGGAAGAAGCAAACATGGCTGCTCTCTAAAGGTAGGACTGTGAGATCACAAGAAACAGGAAAGTCAGCAATACACTTTTACAAAGGAATGTCATGGGACAACGGTAGGCAGAGGCCAAGGGCATGAATAGCATCTTGACTCTAGAGGGACAGGAAATGAATGCAAAAACAACCAGGGCCTGTCTCTTGGTTTCCCCTGCTCTCTTTCTCCCATGTAGATAGACACAGCCCTTTAAACGCTGAACAGACCTACACCCAGCCGCTTCCCTCTCATCCCACCTAATGTGATCAATCATTGGCTCGTCAGAGGGTCACACTCACAAGGAAAGAGATGGATGTAGGCCAGCCTGGGGTGAGAGTGCAAGCTCCTCTCCCTCTACTCACCAGCTGCTGTCCCTGCAGATTCTGAAGTCAAGCTCAAAAACTTTTTTGTGTTTCCCAACTCCTCGTCATTTTCTAAGTCTTCAGTGGCTTTTGCGGACTGAGGGAAGAACAGTTTAAGTTTAAATATTAAAAAAATGGAAAGCAAATATGGCCCCTGGCTCTTAGTCCTACCCCATTCTCAACTGTCCGTGCACAGCAGGAAAGTCTGGCCATTCCATCCCTTTAACTAGGAAATCTGTTAATATTTCGTGTTATCTGTACATTTTTCCAGAAAAAGTTTACATATATATTAGTTAAAGTATCTTCTTAGATAGATAGATAGATAGATAGATAGATAGATAGATAGATAGATAGATAAGGTAGATAAGATAGGTAAGATAGATAGACAGATAATCTACAGGTAATACATATATGTACATATATGTGTGTTATCCACAAATACCCCCATTAAACTGAAATTTCAAGGTTGGCCTCATATTTTATTATGCTTCTAATTTGTAATTCTTATTTCAACACAAATTAAAACTTGCTTCATGCTTCAACAGAAAACAGATTCACTTTTCTGTTAATTATGTAAAAGTGTCCTCTTGTTTGAATTTGGCTGCAGTTTTCTGTTTGCCCCGTGGGTCTTCCTAGGAAGCTCAGACAATGAATCCCTGCTCACTTCATCCTTAACTCATGCTACTGCCTAGGAAATCGCCCCCAGAGTCAGTCAGTGATGAGGGATGACTGTTGGAATCAGCCCGTGAGTTCCTGCACTCAGCTGCTCTGCTTTAAGGAATGAATCATAACTAGAGTCAGGGGCTTTAGGAGACAGTGACGTTCATCCAACTTCAACCTCTCAATGCCAGAGAGAGAATAAGAGGCCAGTGAAGGCCAAGGGAAGTTAATCAGGCTCAGAAATGTGGCAACACGGAGGCGGACAGAGCACAGCTCAGGCTTAAGCCTCTTTATAACTCCTCGGGAGAATCTGAATAGCACATGAAGTAGCAAACCTGCAATTTTTTTGTCCCTTAGTCTACTCAATCAACAACAAACCAAGGCGGTGTTTGTGTGTGCTTATCTCCAAACTATAAGCTCAAAGAAAAAAGAGCAGGCATACATCTTTGATTAAAGTAGCCGCCACCTTTGTTCCTAGTCAGAGACGGAGGGAGGCCAGTCTGACAGCTAGAGAGGTTTGCTAGTACCATGGGTGATGGACATGCCAGAGTAGGGCCCAGAGGCTGCAATGTCTCAGACCAGTTATTCTCCCTGGTTCCAGAAAGCATACACACACACACACACACACTCACTCACTCATGCACACACTCACTACTTTTGCAAAATATATCAATAAAGCAGGACCTCATTAATGCTCCCATGGGCCATGGCTTTCTACTCACTAGAGGAAGCTGAATCTTACAGTTCTTACCTTGAGCTCTTCCCACAGCTTAATACGCATTTCTAGACCTTGCTTTTTAACTTCCTTTTCTCTACATTGTTTTTTGGCCAATAGCTTGTCGAGTCTGTGCATCTTACGAATAGCATTTTGAAGTACTGCATTCGTCTCTTCTAATTTGGGATCACCTGCGTTGTGTTGAAGGTAGAAATGGATTTGAAGTTTAATAAAAAAAAAAAAACAGAGAAGTTTTGTTTGATTTACTTTTTATTCATTCAACCAATACTTACAGCCAATGGTGACACCTACGGCATTAGTACTGAGTCCTAACTCTGTGAACATTGAGTGTCTTTTCAAATAAATGTGGGATGACTGGACCCTTCCTGAGGATAATGAGTTACAGCACTGAGCACAGAAGTGATGCTCTTGTGATTTTAAGTCCCAGGCTGTCTCTCTTTCACTCTGCTAGACTGCCTATATCCAAACGTACAAAATAAAGAAGAGAGACGGTGACACTATTGCAAACTGACTCTGACTAACTGAAAGCACAGGCATGCACCAGTGAATCACGGGAGAAAGCGGTACATCCCGAGCCACCCAGTGGATCCGACACACAGCAACCCACGCAGGTGGTCAGCATCCATAGGCGTGCCTTTCCCAACCCTGTCTGTAGGTCTCCTGATACACATAAAAATGTTCACAAGAAGACGATAACTGGTGATAGCTTATTTGAAACGAAGGACTTTAGAAGTTTTGTCACTCGGGGTTTAGCAGACAACTTAAGGATAACAATAAGAGAAACTGTCATGTGTAGACTTGCCTGATGGGCACAATGCAGAGTGCTTCATTCACACACATGGCTCATCTTAGCCCAGTGCAGCGCTCCTTCTCATCCTCTCTTTAATTAGTACGCTGAGGCAAATTTGCATATCCAAAGTGTTCTAACTAATAAGCAAAACAGCGAGCTCCACCCAAATTTGTCTGACTTCACAGTGAGAACACTTAGCTGCCAGTCAACACTCCCCTCATGAACACTGATGAAAACTGATAAGCTTGCAGTGAGCACCAGTGTACCACATCACTAAGTCTCAGGCTTCCCAGACCAGAGCATTTAAACAGTCCTTATGCTAAGTGAGAGCTCTGAGTCCACTGATGTTTACCTATAACGGACATCTCTACCTCAAAGGAAAGAAGAGGGGAAATATCAAAAGAATATTAATCTAATAAAGGGGTTTCTAAAATCATGGTGCTTGCATAGTTCCATCCTGGCATTCCAGGCTCATTGCCCATAAGTGGTCCACATACCAGGAATTTTGAACTAACTCATGCAATATGAAAAAATGATAGATCCTGGGAAGTGGGCCCAACAAGTTATCTCAACTCCCTCAGATGTCTTACCAACTGCAAGCCCATACGACTTGGTGCCACTGTCCGGCCTGGCAGTTTGGCTGGCTTATTCACCATTACCTCTGGTGACTCCAAATGCCAGTACAGTAGGCAAAAATGCAAACGGCACCTCAGTGTCAGGGGGAAGTCTCTACAAGAGTCTGAGACGGCCACATCCCAGGAGTTCTGCACATCACAACTGAGAACTGCTGCCCTAACTCAATCTGACCAGAATGAATTTAATATCACAAAAAGGTCACTTTTAGAATCATAATTATTCATCACCATTGGGGTTATCCTTAAAGGGTATTTATAAATGACCTAATAAATCTTATTTTGCAACTTTAGCCATCAAAAGTGACCCATGAATCATGCCATGCAATACAGAAATATTCCCCCTTGGTGAATGTAATATGACCACAATAATATTTTATTTTTTTAAGCAGCATGCTTTATTGAATTTCTAAATGTATTTAAATACTCTTACTCGTCTTAGACATAAAAACAGAGATGAATTTCTCACTAAAAGCATATCTTCTCTTGATTTATTGATTTACTCGGCTGAAAAATTATATTTCTAATATTTTAAATACAGTATCTGCAATTGTGATTAGCCAGTCACCCAGTGTCGTCCCACCTGAATACTCAGGGGTCGCCTGAGGTTGAGGCATGTCCGGGTCCTCATCTGAGCTCTCCTTGGCTGGTTTTGTCTTGGAGTCGTCTGCCCACTTAGCATCATCACGATTCCTTCTTTCTTCCACACCACTGTTTGATGTGTGGCCCTCTTGGCCAGAATTCAACTTGTTTACCATGTCAATCTAAAGATAATTTCAACAAAAGAATTTCCAAAATATAATACTCAAAGACATTTTTAAAATACCTGCGTTTTCTTAAAACTTCACACTTCGTAGCATCTAACATTAATGCAAGTATCTAAAGAGGCATGTAAATACACATGCTACTATTAAAATTTTAGGAAACGTAGGGCCTTTAATGAAGTGCAATTTAACTGCAAATTAAATTTCCTAACAGTTCACCAAATAAATACCATTGTCCCTCAGTCTGGGGAGGAGTTGGAACTGGACCTGAGGAGTCCCACCCAGGCACTGCCCTCTCCCTGAGGAGCCCCGCCCAGGTGCTGTTCTCTGCTGTCCACCACAGCTGCCTCCCTATGTAGCTGCTGAGTGATTTTAGTGACTCAGACTTGCCTATTTTGAGTGAGATGTGTCTCTAATAAGAGTCTTCTCATGAGGCTCACATGCCTAGGTTATTCTTAGTTTCCTACTTTGTTCCAGCTTCCCCTTTACACTTCACCAAAAGTCATTCTGAAAACAGCAGTTTGGCCCAGCTGTGTCTTCCTGAGAGAGGGCGAAAAGGGACATTTATGGAGGGGTCAAAAGAAAGACAGCTTGAAAAACTCTGAAATCCACCTGTCTCTGCCTCCCAAGTGCTGGGATTAAAGGCGTGCGCCACCATGCCCAGCTTGGCATCTATCTCTTAATACTGGATCATTTTCATAGTAAATACCAGTTGCTGTATATTAGATATTAGAATACAAAGTTTCCTTATGAAGCCAAACAGCACATAAACCTTAGCAAAGTTTGGCGTAGATTTTTAAAAATACCCAATAAGAAACAAGAGGGGAGACAAAAAGAACTGAGTGTGCTCATTCTGAACAATCTACAGCGACGCCATTTGTGTGGGTGCTAATTGAAGTGGCCGGGAGTTCAATCCCTTTCCAAGCAGATTACCTTGACAGGCCCTGGTTCTGGCGTGAGCACCTCCAGAGAACCGTTTGAACTTCGGCTCCCAGGACGTGATCTTGAACTTGAGGCTGGTTTTGAAATTCCATCTAGGTTCCCCTTTGTAATATCCATTGACATCCTAAACCAAGCCAAAAGAATTAAGAAGCGAGTGACTTAGAGCTCTAAATGGTTTACTAGTTAATTTATGCTTACAGCCAATTACTGAGAGTCATACACGTACGCCCTCTGCAATGTCATCAAAAGAATCCTACATACGTGGATTACGCGTCAGATGCTGATAGCAACTGGAGAGGAAGGCAGGCATGGATGTTATCTCACTGTCTCAATGCAGGGAAAACAAACAAACAAACAAACAAACAGGCCACGTCATTGCTCTTCCCCACAAGAACACTCCTGCCACCTCTCCCAGCCAAGACCTGCTCCATTGTAGTGATTTGCTAAAGTCTCCCATCTACGTCCTCCTGAGCTGGCTCTCCTTCCTCCTGCCTTCTGGTTCCACATAAGCTTCAGCCAGCAGGTCTTCCCGCCCTGTTCAGATGTCTCTCTCCTTCAAGCCACATTTCCTGAAGCCCCTTCCTCCACAGTGCTGCCCTCTCTTAATCAGTTTTCTCCTCCAAAAACCCACAGCTCTACTTCTGACTGGCGCAAGAGAATAAAACTTATATCCTTTAACTAGAGGACAGACCTGCATTATCCAGCTGAACTGTGTCCATCTCCTCCTTAACTGCTTTATGCAGGACACTGTCACAGACTTGTCCCAACCCTAGGTACTTTGTGTCTAGTGTGGATTTTGGAAGTGAGACTAGCTTAAACTAGGCAGGACAGCTTAAATTGGAGGGAGAAGACAAAGATTGCAGATATATCCTTCTTGATAGATGCCCTTGATAGAGACCGATTTAGACCTGCCTGGTGAGGGTGGGACAATATGCATACAGTGAACTAGCAGAAGCTGCAAAGATTCCAGCTTAAATATGAATGGATATCTCCTGCCAAATCTTTTCTAAATGCTCATAATTACATGAAGCATTAAACTTGCTATGTCCTTCTTCTACAAATTGGCTTGTCTTTCGTGCTATTCGGTGGGACACAGACTCAGAGTCCAAGGAGGCCTTGCACACAGAAGGAAGGATGAACATGAAGAAGCTGAAGTTCTCTTGGGCACAATGAGGAGTAACATGCTTGCCCTCCAACTGCCCAATGTGCCGATGCTTCCACTTCAGAGAACAGTCGGTCCACTCTTCCCGCTCAGCAACTGAAAAAGGCATTGATGTCAACATTGTTCACACTCTGTAAAAGTGTCTGGGCTCACTCGGGAGAGGCCTGACAGTGTTATTGTGGGATGATGGATCACCCTGGCCCAGGCACATCACCACCAAAAAGCGTCAGTCACTTAAAGGCCAAATGTCTTTTCCATGCCCTATGCTTCCTGTCAAGGAGGACTCACTGCAGCTTGAGGGGAGCAGGGAGCTGGAAGGATGTGGCAGAGCCAATATAATACATCTCAAAAAAGGCCAAGCACGGGGACCTAGCCGTGAAGTGGATCAGCTAAGACTCCAGAAACCTTTCCATCTGTTTCAAAAGCTGCTCAGCTGCTATTAGGCTTCCTCAGAAACATCTCAAATTAAATAAACCACGGTTCACAGGAAATGTAACTGACAGGCTATCTGTATATTTGGCCATCTGGAAAAGAAATTAGAATAAAGACCATTGAAATGGGATCTGATAGGTGTATTGTGTGTTTAAGAAATCACTTGTCACACAGAAACTCCACAGGAAAAATGAAGAGCTGTACAAGAAAATAGCCACACCATGAGCTGTGTACCGAGTTGCATGCGCCCTGAGAATGGACTTACCAACTACCATGCCTTCCCTGAGAATGTGGGATAGGAGACAGCATCCAAAAGGAGGGTGTAGAAGAATCTAGTCAAATAGGAAATCAAAGAGGGCATCCAGAAATGGATGAATCCAAACAATAGCAAATAAAGCACTCAAATAAAGAACTCAAGGTAGCTGCCTCCAGAAAATGTGACTGGGAACTGCTCAACTATTTTTTCCATTTTGAATTTTATACCACACTTTAACATTTGGACCATATTATTTTGATAAAAGTAAAAGCAAATTTTAAAAGTAATGAGTCCACATAAAATATGCAATCTTCCAAGGTCTGGAAGGAAATGCAAGGATAGCTTGCAAAGAAATCAATGATATACTAAGCCAGCGTAGTTCCCACTCGGTAGAACTGTTTGGGAAGGATTAGAAGGTATAGCCTTATTGGAAGTGGTGTTTCATGGGCCAAGGGAGCGACCTCGGCTTCCCACTTAGCTCTGCCACTTTCAGATCAAGATGTGGGCTCTCAGCTGTTTCCACTGCCACGCCTCTGTTCCATCGTGGACTCTAAGCCTCTGAAGCTGTAAGTCAATTGAAGGTGTTCTTTTATAACACTCTGGGCCAGGAAAGTGGATGGATGCTGACGCAGAGCTGAAGAGCATCCTAGTGGGAGGTTAGAAGGCAATAGTGCTGAGAGCAAGGCAGACTGCAAAGGCCCACGGACCTCTGGCGGTTTCAGGGGGAAAGGATACTAGCAAGTGGGTGACAGAAACAATACTACCAACTGGGCGACAGAAGACAGAACATTCCTGTATTTGGCAAAGTGGCTGCTTTCTGCCCTTGCCTTAAACATTTGTCTGAGGCAAAACTGAAAAACAATGGATTAGTTTCCTTGGCAAAGATTTCAAGACATGGCTCTCTGACTCTGTTGCATGGTTATTAGTAATCATATGCCGGTCTTATGGAGGTCTACAATGAAAAGGGCAACTGGGACAAAAAGAAATTTTTGTCTCAAACATTTCCTCATTTAATGAAACACAATGCACCAAAAGAATCAAAATTAAAATACCAGTTACTTTATGCTATTCAGTGAAGTAGAGATGTGACCAGATTTAACGGTAACAAACAACTGCTCGTACATGGCAACGTTTTACTACAATTTTTGATCAGCTCATGTAGATAGTACATGATCCGGTGTAATGAGGCAAACCTGACTGTGTCTCCATATTGTTTGCTCCCTGTCTGATTGTCTGATAGGCCTTTTCATATTCCCCAGGCTGGCAGATGTCCAAAGGTATCTACCTATACGTTTGGTTTACATTTCTTCCATCCAAGGAAAGCTAAGTCCCAGATCAATGTTTACCAACCCTCTTTCTATTCTCATATTTCCTGTACCATGACTATGCGCTTCTAAGGTCTATGCTACTAACTAGTGCTCCAGACCTCATAGGAAGAAGGCTCCTAAAGATGGACTAATGCACAAAGAGTTTTCAGCAGAGATCACTGACTCTGCCCGGGCAGTAACTTCTGAGACTCACAGACATAGCCACGCCCCTGTGGCCATCCCATGCTGGTTTGGGCGAACAGGCCACACGCACAGCCCTCGGGGACAGAGTCCGTCCTCTCACCCTCCTCTGGCACATCAGACCACACCTCCACCTCGCCCTCTGCCACGGCCAGCAGTTACCAACCTCTGCCCGTGGTCCGTGCGGTCCCTCAACTTCTCAGTGGAGACGAAGGCTGGACGCCTAGGCACTGACTCGCTCCACTGACATTCGAGCGTCATCCACTTCCCTTCGAAGGGGACCGGTTTTTCCCGCCACCGCCGCCTCTGTGAAGATGAAAGAGGCACCCGGAGAGCTGCCTCAAAGAACGCCGTTGCCCTGGCAACTAGAAGCGCGCGGATCACAGTCTCGCGATAGGTGTAAAGGTCCGTACCTTCAAGAGTTGGGCTTTAGGGACCGGAAGTTGCAAGAAGACTGCTGACCTGGTGGGGGTAGGAGGGACTGTGACTGTGGCCCTCCTATAACCTTCTTTGCAGTGAATGTTCTGGGTGGGAATGGTTTGTTCATATTCAGGTTGGCCTCTGGAACGAGGATCTCCGTGTTTACATAGCTCTCACCAGCTACTAGGATGTTCTACTGGCCAGCTGTCCTCTCAGATCAGTTACTTCCCATATCACTATCATCTCTTCCTTGCAAAGCTGATGTGCAGCTCAAAGAGATCTCGAATGTGAAGGTCTTGTCAAATTTGGAGAGCTGTGTGTGTGTGTGTGTGTGTGTGTGTGTGTTTGTAATACATATGTGTATATAATAGCAATGTGTATAAAGTATAATGTATAATACAGTGTATATATACATATGTATGTGTATATATATAAAAGACTGGGCTGTAGTAGAATAAGGATTATGATGGCAGTATATACCTCCACAGCTACCTATAAATTCTCTGTGTACAGTGCATTAGGGCTCATTGCCTGGATCACCAAACTGTTCTTTCTTCATCCTCAGTACCACACAACCTCTGCTGCATTTCAATCTGAATGGCCCTTGGTTGTTTACAAGGTATTTTCATACTCAAAGATCCTTTATCCTCATGCTTTGGGGCAAATACAGTGTCTCTTTGATCTTTTTTCATCAGAGCAAATAAGTATGACTTGAGTTGCCCAAAGAGCACAGCTACAAGGTAAGATGGTGCTGAGGGCAGAATCCTGGCTGTTAAATGCCATCTGGGTTCTACAGGATCCTTTGTTTCTGTCTCCAGGGCAAATGACTCCCTTGAACCTCATAAGGCATGAGAACCCTCGCAAACTGGCACATCAAGCCACTTTTCTATAGTCCCCCCCTCCCTCCCCACTGCAGCCCTTCCTATACCGTCTCTCGGTGTGGTGGGAGGGTCTGAGTAGAGTCGTGGAAACCATGGTAGGAGTTCAGCCTGTACGATGGTCTGGACGTAAGTTTACGTAGGCTTAGATTCACGAGGAGTATAGACGTCCCAAGGGTGGGAGTGGACCTACAAACACTATGAGATGAACATCAAAGGAGTTACCCTCGGAGGGAAAGTGAAGGACACATGACTTCAACAGTGTCCTACAGCATGTGTTCAGAACCTCAGCCAAATCCTGCCAGCTCTCTGCTCCAGGCTCTCCATGACCACCCACTTAGCGACCTTTCAATGCCCACAGGTTTTGAATGACCAAACTGTTAACCTACATGCATATACATACATACATACATACATACATACATACATACATACACACAGACATATATACATTTTAAGAAAAAGAATGAAAGAATAATGAGTTTAATTCACAGTAAGTCCTTACCATCACAATTCCCAACCCATGGTAATGATTAAGTTACTGGTAGACTTGCATGCTATATGAAAAAAAAAAAGAATGGCTAGACTGGGGATGTGCCTCAGTGGTAGAGTGACTAGTTAGTATGTTAGAGAGCCTGTATATGACCCTGTGCAGTTCCAAAGAGAGGAAAAAGAAGTCCCCAAGGCTGCCTTCCAAAAGTGGACTCTAGATACTGAGAGAAGATTGCATATTTGCTAACTGTCAAAGCACAAAATGTTCCAGCAAAGTTAAGTAAACAACTGAAAGTCTCCACTGTGCCTTCAGCACTTCTAAGCTGGGATTACCTTCATTAACAAAGGAATCAACATCAGCGTGGGCTTAAGTCAAGATTCATGCCTAGCCAGTGAAGTACCTCCATAACCCACTGTTGGTGGAGGTCACCTATTTTAACAACTACAACAACAAAACCTCTCCTGTGGTTTGGACACTGTTCAGGGACATCCTGGCTCAGTATAGCTAAATTACAGTTCTGTGTGCTTTGTTCCCCTCAAAAATGAAACTTCTTTTGACCTTGGTATCAGTTGTCTCTTAGTTAACATGATATTGTTCAAGTGCTACCCGGTAATGATCTCTGTGTTTTCCAGATTTTGAATATAAATCATAATTCTTCTAAATATGTCTAAATTTGATCATTTGGATTTGGGTTTTTTCTTTGTCTTTGGGTGTTGTTTGTTCTTTGTGGGTGGTGGTGCTGGAGATGGAAATCTAGCCTCTACACATACGAGGAGGCATGAGTTCAACCTGAGCAGTATTTCCAATCTTGATAGTTATTAAACACACGTTTCAGATAATCCTAATAGTAACTAAGAATATGAGAGCTAGAAGTGCCTTAGGAATAATTTAAGGGCCTAGAGGTATAAAAGCAGTCTCTACTTAGCCTATGTGAAAGGGAAACAAAATTCTGCAGTTCAGATTTTCTATTTCTGCATGTTAAAGATCAGCATTTGTCAGGAGCTTAGAAACACAACTTGAAAAACATACAGCACACACACAGAGATCCTTGTTCTTCTACCTGGACTACAGCTTCCCAACTAATGAGTGGCTTGCTTCCCCTTTTGTGTGACAGCTTCCTGTGAGGGCTCTTCTACCACAAGGCATAAAACAATCATTTATGATCTCACTCCCTAGACTGTGCTATGTTAGTCAGCTTTCTGTTTCGGTGACAAAATGCATAATGAAATGAACTTACAAAGAAGAAAGATTTGAGATGATGGGGGGGGGTGTCTCACCCCATGGTCACTTGGCCCTTGTGCTTCCCACTTTGGCAGCACAGTAGATCATAGCAGAAGCCCTGGTGAGACCAGTCAGCTCACCTGATGACAGACAGCTGAGAAACAAAGACATAGAGAAATTAGGGGTCAGGGTGCCAGTGTCTGCTTCAAGGGCATGTCCCTCAGTCACCTAACTGCATCCACTTAACTACATCATGACTGCTCCAGTATCTCCTAATAGCACCACAGGCTGTCAACAAGCATTTAACACTTTAAGGGACATTTATCCAAACTATGACATCTAGTTTCTTTTATTTTTATTTTTTTAAAAAGAGGAGGACTGGAGAGATGGCTCAGAAGGTATGAGCACTGGCTGCTCTTCCAGAGGACCAGGGTTCAATCCTCAGCACCCACACGGTGGCTGACAACACTCTGAAACTTTAATCCAAAGGATCTGATGCCCTCTTTAGCCTCAGTAGGCACTGTACACGAGTGATACATAGACACACTTGCAGGCAAAACACCCACTCACATAAAATAAAAATAAATGAAAAAAGTTTGTAATACAAAGAAAGTACAATTATTATAAATCTGGTATTAAATAGTTGAGTAACCCTAAATAAATTCACAAATGTTTATGAGCCACAGTGTCCTCACTTAGGACATGGAATAGAGTTCTTTTTTTTTTTCCCATGGTGTTTTATTTTTAATAATAAGATATAGATATTGTTCTTTTTTTCTTTTATTGGATATTTTCTTTATTTACATTTCAAATGTTATCCCCTTTCCAGGTCTCCCCTCAGGAAGCCTCCTATCCCATCCCCCAACCATGGCCTCTATGAGGGTGCTCCCCACCCCGCCCCCACTCCCGCCTTCCCTCCCTATCATTCCCCTACACTGGGGCATCGAATCCCCATGGGACCAAGGGCCTCTCCTCCCACTGATGTCCAACAAGGCCATCCTCTCTCACATACACAGCCGGAACCATGGGTCCCTCCATGTGTACTCTTTGGTTGGTGGTCCAGTCCCCAGGACCTCCAGGGGATCTGGCCAGTTGACACTGATGCTCTCAGCCAACCATTGGACTGATCATGGGGTCCCTGATGGGGGAGTTGAAGAAGAGACTGAAGGAACTGAGGGGGTTTGCAGCCCCATGGATTGGAGTTCTTAACTCCATTGCATATTAAAACCACCATTGCATAAACTTCTGACACCAGGGCTGTTGGACTCTCGTTTCTATAGTCTTTAAAATGTGGTGGAAGAGTTGGAAAATAAATAAAAAAATAATCTATAAAAGAAAATGTAAAGTTTACGATAGGGTTTTCAGGGGATATGGGACGGGCGTGGGTGATGGGTGGGTGAGGGTAAAGAACCGGGACCACAAGGGAACATGACCCCGTATATTTCAAACGATCTGGTTCCGGCCTCTCTTCCCAATGATGGCCAATTATACCATCTTCTGCTACATATGCAACTAGAAACATGAGCTCTGGGGGTACTGGTTAGTTCATATTGTTGTTCCACCTATAGGGTTACAGACCCCTTCAGCTCCTTGGGTACTTTCTCTAGCTCCTCCACTGGGGGCCCTGTGTTCCATCATATAGATGACTGTGAGCATTCACTTCTGTATTTGCCAGGCTCTGGCATAGCCTCACAAGAGACAGTTATATCGAGGTCCTTTCAGCAAAATCTTGCTGGCATATGCAATAGTGTCTCAGCTCCAAACTTTGTCTCTGTAACTACTTCCATGGGTATTTTGTTCCACATTCTAAGGAGGGACAAAGTATCCACACTTTGGTCTTCCTTCTTCTTGAGTTTCATGTGTTTTGCAAATTGTATCTTGGATATTCTAAGTTTCTGGGATAATATCCACTTATCAGTAGTGCATATCATGTGAGTTCTTTTGTGATTGGGTTAACTCACTCAGGATGATACCCTCCAGATCCATCCATTTGCCTAGGAATTTCATAAATTTGTTGTTTTTAATAGCTGAGTAGTACTCCATTGTGTAAATGTACCACATTTTCTGTATTCATTCATCTGTTGAGGGACATCTGGGTTCTTTCTAGCTTCTGGTTATTATAAATAAGGCTGCTATGAACATAGTGGAGCATGTGTTCTTATTACCAGTTGGAACATCTTCTGGATATATGCCCAGGACAGGTATTGCTGGATCCTCCTGTAGTACTATGTCCAATTTTCTGAGGAACCGCCAGACTGATTTCCAAAGTGGTTGTACAAGCTTGCAATCCCACCAACAATGGAGGAGTATTCCTCTTTCTCTATATCCTTGCCAGCATCTGCTGTCACCTGAATTTTTTATCTTAGCCATTCTGACTGGTGTGAGGTGGAATCTCAGGGTTGTTTTGATTTGCATTTCCCTGATGATTAAGGATGTTGAACATTTTTTCCGGTGCTTCTCAGCCATTCGGTATTCCTCAGTTGAGAATTCTTTGTTTAGCTCTGTGACCCATTTATTAATGGGGTTATTTGATTTTCTGGAGTTAGCTTCTTGAGTTCTTTGTATATATTGGAAATTAGTCGCCTATTGGATTTAGGATTGACCTTCTCCACCTTTAACTGTAAATACATCACCCAATGAATGATCTTGATAAAAATGCTGTTTTGGTCTTTGAAGGGACCCTCACAAGTGATGGATGTCAGGGCTCCTAAAACCTCCAACTGTTTTTTTGAGGAGTTATAGGTAAATCATCTCTACCTGCCTTTCCTACACATTGCTTCTGTTCTGTGCACAAAGGCCATTTTTTTCTTTGTATGTGTGTGCACATTGTGCAGGTCTATATTATACACATACATATGTGCAAATGCAACCCAGGTGTGCCAATATGGGTGTAGAGATCAGAGGGCAATCTCAAGTATTAGTACTTGCCTTACACCTTGTTTAAGACAGAGTTTCTTTATTGTCTTTTCAGGGCATGTGTGAGACTGAGACTGGCTAGCCCATCAACTTTCTAGAATTTTCTTTCTCCACCCCCATCTCCCCAGAGGAGCTCAGGGTGTGCAGATATATATTACCCACTCCAGCTTTTATGGGGCTTTAGAGCCAAGAGCTCGGGTCCTCATACTCCAGTGGCAAGTGCTTTTACCCAATGAGCCATCTCCCAGGCCCTCCCTCCAGTTTTTATATTGGATGCTTATTGAGGACCATTAAATTTTCTCACATTTCTTGGTGACGCGGCAGAGGGGAAAAAAAACTTAGAAAATACAGAGCTACGAAGTCTTCCTGTGATTTCTGGTGTTTTCCTTTTTTAAACAGTTGCCTTTTTAAAAATGTATGCAACATGAGAATTTTATAAACCAAATGGAACCCAACTCGGTGTCCCTCACTCTGTCGTCATCCCACACTAAGTCCTTATTGGTCATATTTTGCATAAAGCAATCTCAATGAGTTACCTTCAATCTTTATCTTCTCCCCACTTGATTCGCTTCCAACTGTTCTCGTTTTGATGACTGCTCAGAGGGTCTGTGGACCTGGAGAGCAAACTTTAATAAACCACGTTGCACCATAGCGAGGGCAATACTCTCAAACAGTTACCATTCAAATATGACAGAACGCTCCATCTTTTTCTAAGCTCTGTTTTCCTCAGTTCTGTGTTCTTCTGTGGGTACTCTCTGTAGAGTGTTATGCCTTCACGGTAATTCATGAGTAGTTTTTGTAGAATGAATGTATTTTAAGCTAAGTTCCCCCCCTGGTCTTATTCAGGGTGGGCACATATGGCAGTGTTGATTTGGGAGTTAGATTTTGTTTTTGTTTCCTGTCTCTCCTGCTCTTGACACCCGCCTTCTGAGTGGAGTCAGATTTGAAGGACTGAGAAAAAGCCCACATTGCGTTCCATCTGGGCTCCAACTGCCAGATGCAGTGCCCCGGCTTCCCTCTTCGCACCATAAGCTCATGCCAACTGTAACAATGAGGTGGGAGAGCATGGTTATCACAGACCAAGCTCAAAGCCGTTTCTTCCTAAGGGTTGTTAATAGTGTGTGCCACGATAGGGCCCCAGCTCCCGGGATTCTGTGCTCCCTGAAAAAAAAATGACATTTACAGGATGCTCAAGACATGGCTCGGATTCTTCATTTCCCATTTATTTCCCCCCACCCTGCTAGTTGGCATAATTATTGTGCAGATTTATATTTGGGAAGGTGAGCAGCAAAAGGTTAGTGTCCACTCCCCATCCCCAGTCACTTCAGAACGAATCTGCCCTGAGATTCCACCAACAACCCACTTTCTCGGCCTCTTCCAGGGCCCGACTTTGACAAAGGGTTATTTGAGTCCACTAGATGGTGCTGGTTATCTGTTGAAACTACTGACCCCCCCCCCCCCCCCTTTAAAACCTTTCAAAATTTCTTGCTTTCCTAGGATGTTAGGTGTGATTTAAGAGACCACTGGACTGAAATTTCAGGGCCCTTGAACTGTGCGTGGGTGTATCTTTAAATAGCCATTCAAGTGGGAGAAGTGAAAATTAGGTCTGAAAATAGTAGCAAATATTATAAATAGCCAATAGCAACCATTTGATGATTTCAGAAAAACAGGAAATTCTCACACTTGTATAAAAAACAGCAGATGTGCAAACTGTGTGTTTTCTTCTACTTCCTCTTTTGTTATACAACTTGCAGCACCTTTCAGTCCAGTGTATCCACGGTGTGGTCCACATAAGCAAGGGTGAGCAGGGGAGTAAATCATGTCGAAACAGTGAAGCCCAGGTAACAAGTAGTCTCAGTTTTATTCCAAGTCAGATGCCTTTTGATAGAGTATCTTATGGTATCAGCTTTAGCAACTAGAGATGAACTGGAAAGGATCACTTGGGGGTGCTTTTAGTCCCTCGCCACTGTTTCTGCAGGTCCAGGTACAGTACAGCAGGCAGCGATTCTGAAACAATTGGACCCTGAGCCTACTGGGAAACCTGTAGGAGTTCCTGTTTCAGAGGCTGGGCGGTGGGGCCCGCTGCTGCTCCCAGGAGCTCTCCAGGAGATGGCTTCCACCAGGGCTCTGAAGAGTGACAGCAGGTGCTTCCTTATGTAAAAAGAAAGGTAGAAAATAGNTTGGTCTCTCCGGTCCAAGGATTCATTTCTTATTATTCTTCATAAGTACGCTGTAGCTGACTTCAGACGCACCAGAGGAGGGCGTCAGATCTTGTTACGGGTGGTTGTAAGCCACCATGTGGTTGCTGGGATTTGAACTCATCACCTTTGGAAGAGCAGTCGGGTGCTCTAACCCGCTGAGCCATCTCACCAGCCCCCGAGATTTGTTTTTAAGGACTTTTATTTTTGTTGATGTATTTGTATGTGTGAGAGAGCAAGTGTGTGTGTGTGTGTATGTGTGTGTGTGTGTGAGAGAGAGAGAGAATGAGTGTGCACTAAAGCACATGTAGGTGCCAATAAAGGACAAAAGGGGGTATCTGGTCCCCTTAGAACTAGAATTACAGGCAGTTGGCAGTGAGTGGCCTAATATGGGGGCTGGGAACTGCACTCTGGTCCTCTGTAAGAGCACTAATGTAAGAGCACTCCTAACCACCAAGCCAGCTCTCCAGCCTCTAAGATTTGTTTTTAAAACCAGCAAACCAATGAAGACTAGGCTATGTTCTGATTCCTGCTGTGACTTGGGGGTGGGTGTGGGGGTGGGGTCTTTTCAATTCTACTCTCGAGAGTGCAGCTTGCCAAGTGCCTCCTTCAGAGAAAGGGACAGATGTTTCTTTTCCCTAAGGAAGTCCCTCAAGTAACATCTGCTTCACCTTCTCATTATGCAGCTGGCTCCAAAGTCACGACAAAATACTCGACAAAAGCAACCTAAGGAAAGAAGGGTTGATTAGGGTTCATGGTTTGAAGAGATACAGTCTATTCTTGTGGTGAAGCCACGGCAGCAGGAGCGGGCAGCAGGAGCATGAAGTAACTGGCTACTCCTGTCAGGGGTAGCTGGGGGAAATGAACGCTGGTGCTCCATAGGCCTTCTTCCTTTTGTTGATTCTGGGCCTCAGCCTTTGGGATGTTGTTCCCTGTGTTCAAGCTATAGCGTCCCCCTTTGAGTTAAACCTCTCTGGAAATGTCATGGGCACCTTAAGAGGCTCTCTCTCCTACATGATTGATTCTAAACCCTGTGAAGTTGGCAAGGAAGATCAACTATTAATCATGTTGAAATTAAGTGACAGTGTATGTTACAGAAAAGCTTTACCATAAACTTCTGCATTTATTTCACTATAAAGCTAAGGAAGTGAAAAGAGTTAACATAACACAGTGAATACATATGAAAACCAACACTAAAGGTCTTAAGCAGCAATGCACAGAAATCGTTTTTATTTGAGGCAACACTTCAGAAATAAATAAGTGGATAGCCACAGAGACCCGTTCATCAGTCAAGGTCAGGCCACCCCATCCTGGCATTAATAAAGACCTTGCATTTTGCATTTTTCTCTTGAGGGCCTCTTTTATAGTCTAAATTCAAAACAATGTTTCTTTCGGAGCTCACACCCTGTGAGGTAGACTGGGGGCAGTGTCTTGATCAATGCTGATCACAGCTCCTTATTTAATGGAGTCTTTTGTTTTCTCTTCATTTTTATTATAATAGAAAAACCAGAATCGCTATTCTAATTGATGTTTTATCTTCCCAGGACTCAACCTACAAACACACAAAACTGCTTTATTCATCTCACATCGCTGGATGCTGGGTCTTTCTCTGCCAAGAGCTGTATGGCCAGAGGCTCTTAACCTTCACAATCTGTTCCGCTAATACAATATGGGAAGTATTCGTGAAGAGCAGAGGGAGCCTTGAGTGTGGGAAGTCCTGGGTGAATGTGCATTGTTTGTCACAGGCACAGCCATATCAAGGACCCCAAAGCCTTCAACCCATGAGATTAGCAAAGTTCCTCCTGCCCTCGGAATGGGGACCAGAGGAATAGCAAGGCTTTCCTCTGTTCTCTGAGCGGAAGATGCCACCATAGTTTTCTCCATGCTGGATGTTCCCAGCCTGAAGCCTGCTCCTCTACAGAGACGGCTCCTACTGAGGTTAGTGAGACATGCCTCCTGGATTATCTGCATGCAGTAACTCCACCTCCCTGCTCATGTTTATAATAAACATGCTGAGTTTCTGGGGTGCTGGGTTTCTCCAGCAGAGAACCCATCCCAGTCAATCCCAGCTTGTCTGTGTGTCTGTGTGTCTGTGTGTCTGTGTGTTTGTTCTTCATTTCCCTGAGAGTCTGGGTTCGTACCTGGAGCCACACTAGATGGAGCACATAGAGATGTCTTCCCCTTCTTCAGCCCAGAGACACTGTGATTCTCCTGCCTTAAGCAGCCTATTTCCTGCTTTCTTTGGAAATAGCCCCCCAAATGAAAAGACATTCACACCAATGCAAGGGTACCTTCTCAACAAGCCAGGCAGCAAGAAACATCCAGGCAGTAGTAAGAGCCATCGTTCTCGTCCCCTGCCATCATCTAAAATGGAATTAAGCAAGACAAAGCCACAAAGCACATGCACTATTTGTGTAACACAACTTAATAGAATGGATTAAAGATTGGCTTATGTTTTATGAGACTGCATCTGTGATCTACCTTTATTACTTGTTGGAGTACACTGTTTGGAGGTATATCTCTATATGTTCAATTGTGAGCCCTCCCGCAGAGGGCTAAATGCTGGTGGGGTTCTGGGATTGCCATTTCAATGGCCCATTACTTGGTTTTCTATTTTGTAAATATTTGCTCTTCTTCACTTGCCTGGGTCAATCTAGAACTAAATCTGGTTGGCTGTAATACAGATCTGACAGCCAATAGCTGGGCAAGAAGTGGAGCGTGAAACTCCACTTTCAGGTAGAGAAAGGGATGCTAGGAGAACAAGCGGAAGCAGATTTGCCAGCAGACGTGGAGGGGGATTGGGGGACCAGAGTGAGCAGAGAGGCAGACTTGGTGGCTGGGCAGGACTAGTGCCAATATTTGTCTGGTTAGAGTAGCTGGGACACTGCCCAAGCAAAGGCCTAAGCTTTAAAATAATGAGCCTCCGTGTCCTGATTCATATCGCTGGTACATCCGAGAAAGTCCCACTATAATTGCTGGAAGAGGAAACCTCTTCTCCCTCCCAGCTACCTTATCAAGTCTTGGAATGAAAGCACCCAAAATGTTTCATCGTTCTCTAGAACTAGAAAAAATAGTATGTGGTTTTTATACTTAATTGTTTATTTATTTAGTGTATTGTGTGCCCATGCAGGGGTGTGCACATGTACAGAAGTCAAATGTTGTTGTAATATTTAATCTCAAGCAGGGGTTTCTACCCAGCCTTTGATCATTCAGTTCCCAGATAAAAGACACACCAGTTTTATATTTATAATAAGCCTTAAAAGCACTAGAGCCGGGCAGATATCTACCCTTTAAGCTATTAAAATCTACTTCCCTATCAGTAACTGAGTTATAACGTGCCATGTTCCATCTGAGCAGCACTTAACTCCAATTGGCCAGTCATCGTGTCCATGTTTTCATGACTCATCTAACCCATAACATCTTCTTTTCTCTCCATCTTCCACTCTCTCTCTCTCTCTCTCTCTCTCCTCATGGTCTCTGCCTCAGACCCTCAGATGCCCAATCAAAACACTTCCTATCTGTCTTCTGCCCAGCTATAAGCTGTAGACATCTTTATTCACCAGCCAGGGATACCTTGACAGGACAAGGCCACATAGTCTTGGTCTACCTGAGAATCTCCTCATCCCTGGGGGCAACCAGGGCCAGTGTTTAGCATTACAATTCATAGCAACAGACCAAACCTCAACAGTCAGAAGACAATTGTGAAAGTCAGTTCTCTCCTTCTACCATGTAGATTCTGGGGATCAAATCCAGGTTGTCTTCGCTGGTTACAAGCCATCTCACCTGCCAGAGAAAATACAATATTTTGGAGGTGCCATGTTGTGGGTTGTCCTAATGCTGTTTGAATTCTGATGTTAATTCTGCTTCCTCAAGAGGGGTTGTCCCTGGAAAAGCAGTCAGTCACAAACTCAAGTGATCTCATGGGAACCTTCTCCCCATTTACTGGTCAATAAAGGGTAGAGTCTGTGATTGGGCAGTGGAGGAGAAAGGTGGCACGGGAGGTCTTTGAAAGCAAGGGCAAGTAGAGAGAGAAAGACGAGAAGGGAAGGAGAGAGGACAGAAGAGGAGAAGGGAGAAGCAAGGGTGGAGCAGAACCACGTGGCCAGGAGAAACTGCTAATAGCAAAGGGTCTCATGGCTGGGAATAAGTTAGTATAGTGCTAATTCTGCCCAACCTAGGATTATCACTTATGACTTGTAGTTTTTATTGCAGGATTATCGGGGTTGGAAATTACTGCAACAGTGCCATGTTGAAGTTAAACATGTCATTAGAATTGCTGTTGAGGTGAATTTCCAGGTTTGAGTTTCAAACGTTAAGCTGCATCCGCAGCTCCGATGGTGGAACTTTTGAAATTTGCCAGAATTTTTTCTAATGAATCTAGAAATAATGAATATTAACACTCTGCCCACATTTCAGGGAATTTTATACCCGGGAGACCCCCTCACACTCCTGCATTTATTTGACTCTCATTCTCTGGTCATTTGTTTTAAGTGCACTTGCAAGCAAGTTCTGTGCAAGTGAACCTTACAACATGTCTCTGATCGTGCCCAGAGATCCCAAGGAGGGCAGCACTTAGATGATCACCAAAATCCTCTCCATTTTCTCTTTCATTTTAGGTCAGAAGTGTCAGGAGCCAGGGCACTTCTGGTTATGAACTATATGATGCCCACTTACTGCTCCCCCCCACTAGCAATGAGAAAATAAAATCCACATTAGAAAAATGTTGATTATCTTTTTTATCTACTATCTACTGAGCGAGTTAAACTTGGGAATGATAAAGACACTAAAAGAGCATTGGTTTCCACTCCACACATCTTTCTCATGGATTAGGGATTTTTGAAGGGTCATAAATTCTGTTCTACGGTCTTGAGCAAAGTAGTTACTCTTAGAGTGATGGCTTCTTCCTATTAAATCACAGGGCTGATATACGCTAGGCTAAGGCCCTCTAAATTCTAAGTGCTGTGACTATATGCAGTAAATGGTCATTTTATGGAGAAAGAACTTTGCCAGGCTTTAAAATAACCTCGCCATCATCCATCAATCAAAATTACTCTCTATGAAATCTAATTTTCACTTTCTGCCCATGATTGTTGCCAGCATACGATCATTTGCTGAACCATCCCATGGTCTTTTCCTCCTCTAATATGTCTAGAGAGCACGGATCATAACCCAAACACTTCACCCTGCATATAATGGCATTATTAAGTTCAGTAGTATTATGTTATAAGTGAATAAATCTTGACACTCTTTTATATACTTGCAATAAAGAGCGAGCACCACACATCCCTCAGAAATGTGGAGGACAGGGAGAGATTTGGTGGCGGGGTCCTTCGATTCAGCTAAGGCTGAACCCGATGCAGAATTAAAAGGAGACCAAGAGACGTAAGATGACGCCGATGAGGAGTCTGAGCAGAGCCAGCTCCTCACTCTAAGACATTTACTCCAAACCAAATGTCTCTGAAGCAGAACGAGGGAGATCATGAGGCAGGCGGAAATTCAGAAAATAACACTGCGAGAAACAGCTGCCAAGCTTTAAGGATTTTAATCTAGTCCCTGGTACAGTTTATTAAAATGTGCCAAGTGGGTATTCAAAAAATAGTAATGATAACGACAGATGATAATGATCATCAGCGCTTCGGCGGGTATAAGCGGAAGAATGGGCTTTAATACCCAGTACTGTTTTTAGCTGTCTCGAACTTGCTTCGTCTCTCAGGGCTAATGATGCAGCCATCTGCGCCTCCGGTTTCCATCTGCAGAACAGAGATCCTGTCGTTTCCTGCAGAGAGCGCGGGGGCTTGCTTTACTACTCTCCAGCGAAGCATCATATATAAATACAAAACAGGCGATAATAAGCAGAATACCACTGAGGGAGCACGCTTCAAGGCAGAGTTCATAAATTAAAATTAATTAAGGATTTCTCAATAATATTCTCATGGCTTGGAGTGGTTGATGCAAATGAACTTGTATTGCATTCACTTTAGATGGTTTAAGCAAATAATATGAATTACTAATAAGTAAATGAGAGCTAAGGTGCTTGGGTGCATTACACTCAGTATATTTGCGTATATTTCTCCAGAATATCATAAACTATTATAAATATTAAAAACTGATTTCTGAAGCTAATTAGTATTGTTTAAGTTAAATTTACCATAACAAAATAGTAGTGTCCCAAAAGAATAGTAATATACTCAAAAGGAGGCATTTTTCTTCTTGGCCACCCAGAAGACACAAGGGGGGATGCAGTTTATAATAATAATCTATCATTGCCTTGTTTGTATGGCAAAACGAAAGGAACAGGCTGAGTGGATGGTTGCCTGCAGAAGCCCTTGACTCCACCCAGCAGCCACAATCTTCTCATGTCTTCAGTTTCCTTTAGTGAAGCGTCGGTGTCTTCTTGGGTTTACTCTGATGGTGCACTCCAAAATTCAGAAGTTTTTAAACATTAATTTTTTAAATTTTTATCAAAATGATACATGTAGATGGATTTTTTAATAACTTTTTTTAAAAAAGCTTTAAAACATATCAAACAAATGAGTCCCAGAGATGAGGACCTGCCTTCACGCGAGCTGTGCCCTCTGGCACTTTATATATTGCCACATGTTGCAGGAAATATTTAAAAAATAGAACCGTCATGTCCTTCACTTGTGCCTCTGTCCCAGTGGCCTGACCGGCCAGGCACTGGCGGGAATGGCCGACCTGTCTTTACTTGTGGAGACTTTGATTCAGAACTCGACAATGTTTCCACCCAGCTTACTAAATTCCCACTGGCGGGTCGCTACCACGCCAACCCTGTGCTTCAAATCCCCCACAGCCTTTATGGTGCACATCAGGCAAACCCACGCTTAGCAAGGCATCTATAAGTTTTATTCTTAAATATATATATATTAATTCATTGAGATTTTCATACAATATATTTTGATCATATTTAACACACACACACACACACACACACACAGTCTTCTCTCTCTTCCCAGGTCCACCCCCACCTCCCTAACCCCTCCCAACCTAATGGCTTCATCTTTTTATTTGGAGGGGTTTTGTTTCTTATAATACACCACTGAGTCCAGTTTGTGCTGCCCGTACACTCTGAGGCCATTCTCTGAGATGAATTACACTCTTTTTTGTGGAGTGGGGTGATATGTATGTATGTGTGGTGTAGGCATTTAAGTGTATACATGTCCATACACACACATGTGCAGCTAGAAAAGGAAGCAGGGTCCTCTCAACTGTTCACCTTACTCCCTCGGAGCAGGATCTTTCACTGAACCTTGAGCTAGGCTGGTGGCCAATAAGGACCAACAACAATCCTGTGGGTTAGATGCACTTATAGACTCACCTGGGTTTTTACATGGATGTCAAGATCTAAGCTCAGGTCCTCATGCCTGCTCAGCAAGTGCTATTCCTTATGCCCACCTTAGCCATCTTCCTAAAGAAGTCTAGTTTCCTTCATCTGGGCTGCATGACTTGTGGACCTAATACAAATATATCCTGCCTATATTATATCATATTATATTACATTATATTATATTATATTATATTATATTTTCAGAGCCTACTTTAATAAGGGTTCTTAAATGTTTTAACCTCCCTTCTAGCCCACCACCCTCCAGAGGTAGTGGAAAGGAAAGGTTAATAGGGCAAAGGACAATGTGGACCTGTTTAGAAATAGTTCTTTGGGGTGATTTTAATCTTTGTTGTCAGGATAGCAGCAGTTCAGTTTACATGAATCAGCAGCGGTAGCTTGATCCACTTGCAAACACCATTCACAAATCAGCAATGGCAGTTCGATCCTGAAGACATCCCAAGGCTCTGACAATTGACACAAGCCTTCAGAATCATCAAGAAGCCACTGGAACACCACCAAAACTTTTATGGTGCATTTTCCTCTACAAACTCCTAACAAACAACGCTCAGAGAAGAAGGCAAGGCGAACCAATGCCAGAGTGTCTTCTACTGTCTGCTGGGTTATATTTATACCATTTCCAAACATCACGTGTTCTCTCAATTGTCTGCTCTAGCAAAACATCACATGCCCTTTTCCCAGGCAGCTTCCAGAAAAACACCATGTGTCTGTTCTCAGCAAAACATCCTCCCGTGTGTCTGCTTCAGCAAAAACATCCTCTCATAAGACAGTTTCCAGAAAAAAACATCATACAATACAACTGAGTCTCCAAAGAAAGCAGAAGTTTTCGCTTGAACTGCCTGCTTTCCTTGCCTTCTTTTTGCCTGGGTTTTGTTATTGTTTGTTTTGACTGTTTTGTTTTGTGCGTTTGTTTGCTTGGTTGGTAGGTTGCTTTTGCTTTTGTGGTTCTAGGCTGAATGGGAAGCCTCATGCATCTTAAGCACATGTTCTATGCTTATCAGATTATAATGGCAACGCCATGAAGAACAAAGGACCACAAGGTAAAAATCACATTAACATAAATGTGATGCTTTTACCATGTTGGACCTTCACAAGGTGATTAAACCACAAGAGGTGGCTCCTCCCTTCTGAATGGAGCTACGTCCTGTATAAAAGAGATGTCGTGGACCTAATGGGCTTGCTTCCCTACTTCCATTATGCGAGTACATCCCAGACCTCCAGATAATACAGCAGTAAGAGGCCAATCTTGGAAGCACAGAAGTGCCCTCCTCATAGAGTAGAATCTACTGGCACCTCAATCTTAAACTTCCATATTCCAAAACTGAGAAACACATTTGTTCTTCATTAAGTCACCTGGTCTGTGGAGCCCTGTCATAGGAGCACAAGTAGACTGAGACGTGTCTCAAATCACATCATTCCATCATAGACTGGTGATGTCAGCACTTTTTGCACTGTCTGCCACCCGAGGGTCCCCTTCTCAGGATACCAGGGTTAACTACTGCTCTTATCAGTGACATAGACCCTCTGTCTAACCCCTAGTTGCTTCCTCTCCTTTCCCCTTTTCTCCTCCTCCTCCTTCTCCTCTTCTTCCTTCCTTTCCTCCTCTTATAGGACAATGTTCTCTAGTATCTTTTAGGAAGAGTTCATGAGAGGCAAATTTTTTTGAGAATTGATTATTTGTAAATATTTTTATTCTACCTTTACATTTGAAATCTGGCTGGTTAGAGAAATCTGGATTAGAAATTTTTGTGTTCATTTTAGCACCTCTTTTTGTAGAAGCTTTATTATTTATTGATTGCAATGAATAAAAACAGAAATAAATTTGGGATCACTAAGTTCTGATCAATACAGCTGGAGAGATAATTATTGTTCATGCCAGTTATGTACCTTAGGAACCATGTCAGTATTCACATACATACACACACACACACACACACACACACACACACACACAACTTGAGAACTTACACAGTCTCTACTAAATGCAAACAAGAGTGGGGGGTTGAGACGAGAAGGATATAGCATCCCACCTTCTGTGCCACTAGCCCTGGCCAAAGTCCTTAGAGGAATTCTTAAGAACCAGCAACTGCACTCCTGAACAGCAGATCTTCCACCAGAAAGGTTTCACCACTGCCCCATAGGCTAGTACTTCTTATGCATCTATTCATTCATCTATCATTAATTCATTTAAAATTGTCAGTAAGAGGCTCTTGAATGCTGAGAACATGGATTAGCTGTGGAGGTTTCCATAAAGCCATGCTGGAGATCAGTTTCATATTTATGAAAGGCCCCAGGACTTTATTCTCCTGATTAACTGATGCCCTTGGCACAAGTGAGGGAAAACACTGGCTGGGACCTAAAGCAGAGCGAATGTTTTAGCTCCCAATGCTTAGTACCTGGGGACTCGGAGATCCTTTATACTTATTCTAAAAGCTTTCCACACAAAGGCCTTTGAAGCTGCCCTGGAAGCTTGTACTGATCGCAATGACTAATTCACTCACACATGCACGCTCCTCTTGTTTACCATGACGCACTTCTCTTTGAGCCACAGAACTCTAATCGAGCACATTAGTTGTGGCATAAACCCAGTAAGGGAATCACTTGGTCACAGTGTCAGTTACATGATACCTTGGTAGAGTTCAGTCTGAAAGCATCAGTTAGTGGCTGCCAGGGAGGGAGATGTCCTTTTTCCAAACCCAGCAGTGTAACCACTGGTAGGTTGCCATGCTCCAGAAAATAACCCCCAACCCATGCTCATGCAGACAACCCTAATTAAACTCAGTAGGCCAAAAAATAAACAAATGAAAAGACATGAAAGTTAGCACAGAGACTAGTTGGAGGGAAAGTGGTTGTTAGCAGGAGTTGGGGGATAAGAAAGGATGACATGGTATGAATATGATCCCAGTGCACCATATATAGTATGAAAATTTCAAAACCCTTAAAATGCAATTAAAAATATGAAATTACTAATCCTTATCATTCATGAAAACTCAAACTAACATAAAATCTTTTCCCCTAGAACATACCAGGTCTGTGGTGCATGCCGCCCCCTGAACCCCGGATACAGCTGTGCCACAAGCTGAACATCACAGAGTCAGGGCCACGAGGGGCTCTTCTCTCCAGTCCCACCAATCAGGCTTGATCGCCAGTGTCAGTAGAAATGTAGTGCTACAGGTGATTAACTTGAGCCCCCTTTTCTGTAGATAGGCCACTCTGGGTTTGTATGTGAAACCTGACTCCCTCTGTATGCTCTATTCTCCTTCTGTGTCAGTGGTATCATAATTTATGTCCATTTGTTTTCAGATATGGCTTCTGGATTGTCCCAAGTAACACTGTGGCTTACGGTTTCTCTCCCTGGGGATTTCAACAGTGCTTTGTGTAGGCACTGTACAAAGTATCAGCATTGTGATTAGCATTGTTAGAATAACTTGGGAAAACACCAGTTAATGTAGTTCTGTGATTCTAAAGAAATCCCTGATCTCTTTTTAAAAACTCATGACTGCTCTTGATTTAGCTGTACTCGGCCAGACTCTGTGGAGGCACACAGTTTAACCCTTATGCATGTTCATGAAGTTCTCTCATAGGCTTTGGATTTTACTGAACACATGGTTTGAGATAAAGCTCTGTGCAGGTAGAAAATTGGGGGGCTGCGGGTATACTTCAGAGCATAAATGAGGCTGGAAAAATCAAGATAAAAAGAGTAAGAGCCAATCTAGGGGTGCATTGATTAGGCAATAAAGTGGCAACATGCATTTAATTCTCTCTAGCCTTCTAAGAACTGGATGGTGTCTCGTGATTGTCAAGCAGAAGGGCAGGGAGCAAGGGTATTTTTCACTGATTTACATGTCCTGAGGGTAAATATTATCCCCAGAAGAAATAACTTCTCCCAGGGCAGAAAGCAGAGAAAGCAGACCTTGGCTGCCTGCAGGGAAGAGAGTGGATGAGCCCAAGAAGGGCTGACTGTAGACACAATTCAACCTGATCAGAGATGACATCATAACAATAAAGCCTGTCACAATTATCATTTCACGTCACAGAAAGGAAACTGAGGCACGTGGCAGTCTCCACGCCTGTCCAAGTCTAGAAGCCTACAGACTGGAAAGTTGATGAGGCCTCATGCCACCACTACCATGGAGCCATTGGCCGATTTGCATAGCCCACCCCCCCAGCACAACTCAGAATCCATCTTTGCGACCTTCATTCAGATGTGGCATTTCCTCCTGGGGAATTAATTTCCATTCATCATCATCAACAACAACATAGGAAAATGCTTCTATGGTGCTGTGGTTGCTTTCTTGGGAGACAAATGGCTCTCTTATATTTGAGGCCATGTTTAAGGAGATGTTCAAGGAGGGAAAAAAGCTCAAGCAATCATTCGAGCTCAGAAACAGCTTTATAATTTTTATTAAAATGTTATTCTTCAAAGAGTATAGAAATACACTCGGTGACAGTGAGGCATCAGCCGTCTCTTTCAAGCATACGTGAGAATTTGGTGAACCAAACTCCGCTGTTGAGAATTTACTAAGTCATACATACATTAGTCAGGACGACAGCAACACAGTTTATTTCACAGGTTCTTCTCAGGTACATACAATTTTCTGATGAATTGTTTTTCCCCTTAGTAAAAGCTGTAACAATTAAGAAGGCTTTGAAAGATGAGCTTGAGGGCCAAAGCATTAACACAGCATCAGGACCAAGAGCTACAGATGACACGTATACAGGGCCCAGAGGGCCACAGAGCCTCAGGAGGGGTGTAGTACCCTGTCTTTACGGCAAGCAAACAAGTCTGTGAGGTGGTGCACAGAAAGGAATGTGCTCCCTCTTCAAGGAGAAGATTTTGAGGTTCACAAGACATAACACAACAGAAGGAAAGAAAAGAAGTCTCCCCACACACGGACTGAGCTTCTGCCTAGGGGAGATGGGCCAGCATGACTAAACGGGCTGCTAAGACCACTCACTGCCTTTGAGATGTAGAAGTTTGCCAGTAAGGATCATCCATTCCAGGCACCCAACTGGTTCCACTAAGTACCACGAACAAGAACAAAGCACCCTAAAGAAGAACAGAGCTGCAGACTTGACATATGAGGGGAGGGCTGACATATGAATTAGGCCTGGTACATCAGTCCCAGAGTGGCTCACACATGAGAGCCAGGACATTGGGCTGCTGAGAGAGCACGTTCTCCCATCCACTGTGGCTCATATTGAACCTTCACTGGGAAGTAGGGGGTGAAGTGCTAAGTCAGGGTGGGTATTGCTTTAGCATTTTGCAATCATTATTTCTCCTTGCTCTGCTCACCTTCTGTGGGAACCAGAACCATTGAACATACTGAAAATGAGACTGACAGGTGGGCCCATTCTATAGGTCAGACAAACAAGTCCTAGGGCAGAATCACTTGTGCTAATCAAGGACTTGTACCTTAAAGGTGCCAAAGGACCCAGTGCATGTCACCTACATTTCTTCAGCACCTTTTAACTCCAAACATTTGCCAATTATGACGTTTTACTTTGTGCCTATACGACGTCACTCAATATATCCCACTATACTGACTCTATCTAGTCTTTTGTTCTAGATCACGTCAAAGAAAGAAAGGCTATGCATCATGGGCATTTCTTAGCCTGACTTCACTGCCACAATGCTTTCCTCCTTGTTGCTGATCAAGCGCAGTTTAAATGGAAACACAGCGAAGGCTTGGCAGTGGTGTCCAGGCAGCACTTGGTGACTGGTAGCAGCAGGGACATTTGCGGGAGGCCTTGGTGATACCAACAGGATGGAAAGATAATAAGGACAAAAAGGCTCCCTCAGACACTGCCCTGTCGGCCACAAGGTAGGACCAGTCATCCCCCCTTTATGACCCAGAAATCCGGACGAGGGGTATCAGCAAATGGAATCCAGGTGATTGCAAAATCCAGCGAACAGCACTGGACACCATGGCTCTGTCTCCTCAGTACAGATATCTTCCTGTTTGTTATTCTTATTTAGCTACCCAAATGCGTTTCTTAAGTGGGCATGCGGGCAAGACCTTTAATCCCAGCACTCAGAAGGCAGAGGCAAGTGGATCTCTGAGTTCAAAGCCAGCCTGGTCTGCATGGTGGGGCTACATGGAGAGATCCAGTCTCAAAAATAAAATAAAATAAAATAAAATAAAATAAAATAAAATAAAATAAAATAAAATAAAACCAAATCAGCTTCTTCTCTCTGGCCACTGAAGCCCATAACTATCCTGGGCCTCCTCAGAGTGCCTGCTCCCTTTGAGTTCTCTGCTGCACGCAGGGAAAGGAAGAATCTCCCAGAAAAATGTTCCATTCTGCCCAGCTTACACTGAATGTGACGAAGGACACAGACCACTAAGATAGATAATATGTACTCCCTCAATAAAGAGGACATTGGATTTATGTAGACTTCCCTTTCACTCAGAAGCATCTGCCCCATAGAGGAGTTGTCGCCCCACAGTGGCTTGCAGCCAGAGTGAGGGGAGAGCAGAAATAGACGACCTCCCTGTGGCTTCCAGGCCCTCACAGCCCTTGCTAGGAGTCTACCTTTGGAAAAATGCTCACTTTATTGTTTCTGCTCATCTTCCGCTCCACCCTGTTCACTCTGGGCACCTTTGTCTGGATCAGCTCTTCTGGGGTATTGCCCAGTGGGGGAAGCAGCCTCTTCTTGCTATTTCGGGTCTCAGAGAGCCACTGAGGGGGTAACTCGAAAGGCCCAAAGCCAAACTGAAGGGAATACTTATCAGGGAATATCCCAGGTTCCACAGGGGCTACCGGGGACACCTGAGGTACAGAATCCACTGTGCCTGGGGGTGGCACAGAGGGTGCAAGTTGTGGCCCCTGCTCACCCTCTGGGCAGGAGGTGAGCACCTCCTTTGCCTGGAAATCGGCTGAGCCGAGATATTTGGCCTCACTCTCTTCCTCATCCTCCGAGGGCTTAAAGATCTGTTGCTGCCCAATGTGGAACATCTCCAGGAGCTGGCTACCAGAGCGCATGCTGGGCTCAAGGCTGGGCTCAGCCACCCCACTCCCTGTACTGACCACATTGCGGCGACTGTATCGGTGGTGCAACTGCACCAAGGTCCCCACCAAGCACTTGCGTACCGATTTGTTCACAGTTAAGAAGAGCACAGGGTTGGCCAACAGAGAGACTTTGGGCAGCCAAATGGCCGTGAGAAGCAAGAAGACAGAGGTGTTAGGTACATTGAGCACAGTCTGGTAGACAACCAGGGTGGCATAGGGTACACTGCAGAGAATGAAAACTGTCACCATGGAGAGCAGGGTGGCATGTAGCTCCGCCTCTCGCTGGGAGGCATAGGGGATAGAGATGGTGTTCTGTGGGGTCCTCAGTGCAGCAATTATGACTTTCTTCTTCTGGCTGGCACTCAGGGCCCTCCGGATCAGGATTAGGAAGAGAAATACCACAGCCACAGGCACAATGACCGTGGTGACATTGTAGATCAGAACATACACCAGGTGGCCCAAGGAGTTGCTCCAGACTTCCGTGCAGGTGGACATAGCATAGATATCAGCGACATTGGTGACAGCAAACACAGGGACACTGGCCACCACTGCATGAGCCCAGATGTACATCACTAGTTCCCGAGACTTGGCATCAGATATTTTTCTCTCCAGAGGATAGAGGACTGAATAGTACCTGCATGACATAAAAGCAAAAGTCATTTCACAGGGGAAAAAATACCCTTGAAATTAAGGGACCCTAAACTAGCACAGGTAGACAAGGAACTGAGTCAGATGGAATCATTCGAAAAGGGCAGGAAGCCAGACCTTATGTTTTGAGGACTCTGGGGTACAATGGGGAGGGCAGTAAGCCCTAAAAAGCTTTGTGAAGACGCAGAGAAAAGCACTGTCTCCATGCAGCAATTAAGACTCTATCAGGAAAACAAGCAAATAAATTCAATTCACAGCTCGCCTTAGAATTATCGCCACCAGGACTAAGATCTCCTGTGCCTTCAACATAAAGTATAGCTCTTTAGAAGCTCCCGAGCAAAGGATATCTAGTTTTCAATGTAATGGTAAGGAGTAACCTGTAAGATTTCTACACTGCAAAGCCTCTGAGAAACTTAAAAGCCACTGTTGCAACGAATTTATCTACATACATATCAAAAGCAGACTCGCCCCCAGTCCATACACTGCAGGCTATTAGCCTCTAAGGCTGCTCACAGCAGAAAATACCCAGATGAATGATGGATCTCAATCAAATACAGCCAATCAATCAGATGGTGTTTGCCCAGTAGCCAGTTATCATAACTCTAAGAGCAACCAGCAGGTCTGAAAGGCCCACATAATTAATTAGTTGTTAAAATCATATAGGATTTCCCTCCTTCCAAGCTACAATGTAATCATTCTGTAACTAGCAAGGGAAAATTCCAAATGTAGCTTGTTTTCATGTCATCAATGACCTGGGAGAATTGAGTAGTTTCATATCCATCATCTAAGGGCTGCCACGAGTCACCAGAGGTGTGGTGAGATGTTTCTTATTAGCTCTGCTGGCAGCCAACACTGGAGTTGATCTCCCGACCCTGATGGCAGCCCCTCACTCATGGGGACAGATGACAGTGAACCACAGCAGGTGCTGTGGGCATGCTTGTGCCAGGCCGAGTTACAAACTTGAAAAGTTGAAGAGTTACAAACATCTCTGCACTCCATGAGGAGTAGGTGGCTGGCCCAGAGCATGTAAGGCTACCTGGGGAACTGTCAGAGAAAGTGACACTGTTGTGGAGTCTGATGATGGTGGACAGAGATGGAATGTTCCGAGACACAGACATGATACAAGTACCACACAGGCCATGGGGGATCACAGGAGGGTGGAACGATGTGAAGAGGGGTCTGCTTATTTAGGCCCTCGTGGGAGAAAAGAAAAGATTGTGCATGAACAATGCGTGTTCTTAAAATACCTTGGCTCTGAGTAGGGACTAACGTTTCTAATCACAACTTTACAGACATTGGATGAGACCACTCTCACACGTGAAAATGGGCCTAAGGAGTGTCCTGGGTCTGGTTGTCATCTGCTTAAACATGATCATTTTCCCATCCTGTTACACACTGGGAAGTAAACTGTAAGATGTGCACACAGCTCATCAGAAATAAGGCTCTTAGTGTGCACATCTCTAAGAAGTGGACGCAGGAACTGTGGGAGGGCCTCCTAACTAACTTGCCCACTTAGTGTCATGAAGCAAATGGATGCAGGGAAGAGAAAAAGACCCTTTTCCCCTCTTCAAGTGCACCTCACTGATGTCTGCAAGTAATTTGTATCTCTGAATAATAAGGTAGGAATTTATCAGCCTGGATTTAATACTAAAGCATTTGTTTACTTTTTTATATGAGTGATGGTTTTTAAAATGCAATGGTTTATCAGCCAGGAGGAAAACAGGGAATTTTGTTGTTGTTTTTATATTTCCCTGTCTAAGATCAAGGGCCAACACAAAACAAACTATTGTGATGATCTCGTATAACAGCAATAATATGATTCAAATTATACAATCCATTCTCATTGAGTCCTAGTCTTTAGAAGTTTTCCATGTTGGTCTGGGGAGAGAGTTCAGTGGTTATAAACTTAGTTCTTTCCAAGGTTCTGAGCTCAGTTCTCAAAACTCACAACAGATCCTGATCCAAGGGATCTTATGCCTTCTTCTGACCTCTGCAGGTACCAGACATATACACACAAAACACATACACACATGCAGACAAAATGTTCATACACATAAAGTAAAAATTTTAAATCTTAAACAAACAAACAATCAAACAATCAAACAACTTTCAGCATTCATAGCAACCAAAAGGTAGAAAACACATAACCATCAATTGGTAAATGAATAACCAAACTGTGGTGGGCCCAAAATGGACTTTTTTTTTTTTTTTTTTTTTTTTTTTGGTTTTTCGAGACAGGGTTTCTCTGTATAGCCCTGGCTGTCCTGGAACTCACTTTGTAGACCAGGCTGGCCTCGAACTCAGAAATCCGCCTGCCTCTGCCTCCCGAGTGCTGGGATTAAAGGCATGTGCCTCCATACCCGGCTTCCAAAATGGACTTTTATGTGCCCATAAAATACTAGTGGGGCTGGGCAGAAGGTAAACTGAGGCAAGTACCCTCAGTCCAAGACAGAAGACACGGCAATAACTAAGGCATTTGATCCATTTACAAACATCCACTGAAGCTGATGAAAGAGAAAAGTACCAATAGGGCTGCATGAAACCCCGGAACTACTTCCTCCAGAAGAATTCTGGGTCCTCTGGGCCACCTAACCATCCCTTAAATAACCACTGAATCATTCCCCTTTTCTCCCAGAAACACTTTCATCCTGCATCAAATAGCCCTAATTGCAAAGTTATCAACCAGCCGAACAAGCCACTTCAGATTGCAGTGCAAATACCAATCCCCACCAGGCTGGAACAGCACCAGGGGCCAGGAGCATCCTGGTGTATAAACCAACTCAGCTCTTTAAGACTCTGTTTTGGACACACGTTCTCTTTCTGATGGTCACAAGCAAACTAAAAAAGAAACCAGAATATGGAGTATTAACTAACTTCTTGTCATTCACGTTATGACACTCATCTTTCAATACATTTAAAAGAACAAAATCTCAGTGCTGGAGAGATGGCTAAGCATTTATTTAAGAGCACTTGCTGCTCGTTTGGAGGACCCAAGTTTAGTTCATAGCGCCCACACCGAGCAGTTCACAAATGCCTGTAACTCCAACTCTAGGAGATGAAAATCTAATTAACACCCTCTTCACACACACTCACACATGCACACACACACACACACACACAACTAAAAGTTAAATATATTCACTTACCTGTCCAGGGCAATGGCAGGAAAACTGAGGACAGTCACAGAGCAGAACACCTTGTGTAGGAATTTGAGCACCTTGCAGAAGAGCATCGTGTAGATCCACCAGCAACAGTGAGGGCTGCTGCTCAGGATGATGTCGAAGGGCACACAGACCACACTGGCACAAATCCCGGAGCAGGCCAGGTTTTTAATGAACCTGTTGGTGACAGATTTGAACACTGTTGTGCGGCAAGTTGACCATAACACCATGAAGTTTCCTGGCCAGATATGTAAAAAAAAAAAAAAGTAAAAGTGAATTAAGGATTTAAATAAAGAGGAAAAATGACAAAAAAGGAAGGAAAGAAACACAGGTTAAATATATTAAAATGTTAGGAGTTTACTTCAGGCTCTTCAAGGATATAGTGTCAATTTATGCAAAATTATTAGAGCACATACATACCAAAAAATCTACATGAAATTTCAGTGCTACTTTGTTATTTAATTCCAGGCAAAAGATACTCTGCAATGATGGCAGTCTTATTGGCAGTATAAAAAAATATCAGTCAGGTCTCAGACAGTCTATTTTTATTTTATTATTATTTTTTTCTTTTAAGGCAAGGTCTCATATAGCCCATGGTGACCTTGAACTTCTGATCCTTCTGAGTGTGTTCACCACAACCAGTTTACAAAGTGTTTGTACAAACCCAGGGCTTTGTGTATGCACTAACTGATAGCTTCGACCATCAGGCAGTCTACTCTTCTCAAATTTGCTAATGACATCTGCATCGTAGAACAATCCAGTAGAAGCACTGTGGGAGCCACACTTTTTGTTTGTTTGTTTGTTTGTTTGTTTGTTTTACAATTTTCTCACAGAGGGAAGCAAGTGAATTTAAATGATGTCTCTCATCTGACCCAATTCACCCAATTAATCCCCAATATATGATTCAACACATCATTACTGATAAATTATTGATAAATCATTTTTATATTATTGTTTTTGTGCTGTCTTCAAAACCCGGTGTGGTTTGTTTGTTTGTTTGTTTGTTTGTTTTGCTTTTACTTTTCCAGACTATCTCAGTTTGAAGTGGTCACATTTAAAGTGCTTAGAGGCCACGAGCAGTGAATTAGTGTGCTTTCTGTTGCAGTCATAAACACTATGACCAAAAACAACTTGGGGAGAAAAGCGCGTATTTGGCTCACAGTCCACCGCGGTGTATCATCTAGGAAACCAGGGCAAGAAATAAAGCAGGAACCTGGCGTCACTGAAGCAGCCCTCGCTGAGGAGTGCTGCTTACCAGCTTTCTCTCCAGGCTCAAGTTAAGCTACCTTCACGTCCCTAGGCCTGGCTGCTCATGGGTCCCACCGTCCCTGTGAGCTAGGCCCTCCCACATCAATCATTAGTCAAGAAAATGCCCTACAGAGTTGCCACAGGCCAATCTGATGTTAGCATTTTCTCAATTAAGATTCCCTTTCCCAGATCACCCTTGTTTGTGTCAAGTTGACAAAACAAACAAAAAACACCAGTACCTGTATTTAGTGACCCACACACTGGACACTGAAATTCTAGATTTTTGCATAACAATGACATCACCAACCACCTCTCTTTGATGCTTCTCCTCCCAGGGCTTCCACAGCCTACATTCTCCAAGTCTGTTCCTACCCTGCCACTTCCTTCAGCTTCTGATTAGTCTTTTCCAGGGACTCACTGCTGCTACAGCCTCTTCCCAGTTAGACTACCTCACCCCTTGACTTCCCATCAGAATGCTGATGACCCAAGATTCACGTCCCAAAGGAGCCTTTTCTTCTCTCCAGACTCCTGTTTCCAGCTAAGCCCGATTCCTTGATTCCTTATCGCTCTCCCACTGTGTCAGCCTCCAGGGCCTGTGCATACAATCTGGTGTTTGCCTGTCTGACCCAACACCTTTCCTCCTCTGGTTTGCAGGGCATCAGCTCTCTGGCTGCTCTTGAGCTACACCAAGGTTAACACTAACCACACATGTCTTTGTGTAGTGTTTCGAGATTGCCTGGAATGTTCTTCATAAATTTGGTTCCTTTTAATCCAGGTTTTGTAATACTGCCTCCTCCAAAAGGCCTTCTGTGACTATCTCTCTGTTTTAAACACATGCATTTCTCCCTCCACTGTACATTATAATACCTTACTGTGCCTTTCCAGTACATCCCTAATTACTATTAGCCATTTGTTTCTCTCTCATTGGGGAAAAAAATATGTCACCCTTGTTCAGTTACATGTCCACACATAGCTCAATATTAGGAAGAGTAGGCATCTTATAAATAAAATAATTGTTAAATAAATGAAGTTATCAAAATACATGGGCAGACAGCAATCAAAAGTCCCCGTAGTGCAGCTATCCATTTTGGAAGTATGTATGTCATTATCAGCGTTTCCAAAGTAAACTCTAAGTCAGAATGACATACTGAATGGAGGCCTGTCTGGAATGAAGAGCTGCAGCTGCAGAGATGCCCCAGCACAGTGGGCTCTAAACTCAACCCTCAGACTCCTACACATGGAGCCTGGAGTCCGTCAAGCTGGCCAGGGCCCATCAGCCTGTGGTACCCTTCAGTACCAACAGCCTGTCCTTCATTGGTCCATTCTGTAACTCGGGAACCCCGCTTAGGACACTGCTTGCTTTTGTGCATCTGCCCAGAGGATGCCGGCTAGTAAGCCCATCTGACAGCAGAGCTAGGCACTATGGGAAAGACTTGGTACTAAGCAGAGCCCAGGCTATCCAGAGCTCCAGACAGGGTCGCTCCAAGGAGCTTCCCTTGTCCCTGAATATGTGCAGAGCTTACTGCCAAGGTCTTCTCAAACACAATGATCTGTGATCTTCTAGACAATGTAGAGAAACCAACTGATAGATCTAGATATGTGGGCCAGCTGTTTCCAGGAATTCTCTAAAGCACTCTGTATTAGTTTGGTGATGGTGACTCTAGAAAACATCAACAGTGATCACACACACACACTCCTACTTATTCAGGATAAGAGTTGTTTATACTGATGCCACCTGTCACCATGGTGACAAATAAGCTGACCAATAATGATTTATAGGAATCCCCCTGATGTGGAAGCCTTTCTTCACTGGTACACAGATTAGAGTCTAACCAAAGCATCTTTCTTTACATAGTGTTACAGGCAAGACTTAAAACTCTGCTCAGGATCTATTAATGAAATAGTCCACTGGAAGATATTGTCCATGAAGAGATGTACACATTGCGGTATCTTTGATTTTCACTGCTAGGAGAGTCTTTATCCCTTGAAGAACTTCCCATAAATAAACTACTCCCTTGGTGAGAATCAAAATCCTGAGGATTTTCATGTTGTTGTTGTTATTATTTTGATGGGTGCTCGAGTGTGCGTGCGCATTTGTGTGTGTGTGTGTGTGTGTGTGTGTGTGTGTGTGTGTGTGTGTGTGTGTATTTGCGCACACACCTGTGTTGATGGGGGTGCTATGGTGCATATGTGGTGGTCAGCCACCATTATGAAACTTCTGGCCATCAGCCTATGGTCTCCAAGCTTAAGGTAGCACCTTTATCAGTCAAGTCATTTTGCCCTGGTCCCACAGTCTGTATATTTGAAACAACATACATTTTGGATTTTCAACCCATAATTTTAACCCTGTCACCCATGTTTAAGTCTCCTCCTGTAGCACCGTGGGCTGCTGGGCACCTCAGCACCTGGAGCCATCCATTCCAAAGTTGTCTGAGTCAGATCTGTAGCTGGATGAGGAAGCCCTGACAGTGACTACCTCTGAGGGATGCTGGCAAAAGCATCTAGTGCTTAACTGCTGAGCCAAGTGTGTAAGAAATGACTGGAAAGGCTTCCAAATCAGGGGGATGCCAGTACGTCATTACATTCAGCTTATCACCATGGTGACCGTGGCATCAGTATAAGCAACTCTTATCCTGAATAAGTGAGAATGTGTGTGTGTGTGTGTGTGTGTGTAAACACTTGTGATGTTTTCTTACCGAGTAGCCATATGTCATCAAGTCTCCAGCCCCAAGCCCCATAGTTCATAAACCTACATGACCATTGGGATCACCCGAAAACTTCTAAAGTACAGAGTCCCTACATCTAACCCTACTACATCAGAACCTTAGAGAGCCTGGGAATCTTCAATTTCATGTGTGCAGCAGGATATTTGGATGGAGTAGCCACACCTAGCTTCACCAAACCCAGCACCTCACGAATACTACACTCGGGATTATTTAAATAGAAAGAGAAACATCCCTCTTCAAAACATAAAGGCACACACAGAAATCTCAGAGAACTCTGAAAACAAGCATTCATGGAGCCTGGAGGAAAGCCTTTTCCATCAAAAATCAGGGTGGGTCTTGACCCCACTTTGCCCCAGCCATGGGGCAGCTCTTCCTTTGGGAGTAGCAACACCAGACCCAGTTTTAATTTTTTTTATAACTGACCTTCTTCGATACTTTGTATCTCTCCCAACAGACCCAACATTGGGCAACCATAAAATGAGAAGATTTTAATTAGCTTTAATAGATATATTCTTAGCACCCCCATTTCATGGAGTGGCCTTAAGTATATTGGAACTATCTTCTTTGTTTTAGAAAGAAGAGAAGAAGTTGGGGTGGGGAAGTTGCTTACTAAAAGCTGTACAGAGGAGGAGAATGCTCGATGGAATTAGAGAGAAGGAGATCCAAATGGCTTGCTTCCCAGAGGCTTGCTTGCCAGGGTGCCATCTGATCGCTGCAGCCTGGGAGCCCTCAGGCTTGCTCCAGTTACTTCTAGTCTGGAACTTCAGGTTTCTCGTGTTTCCCAATGACATGCCTTTGAGTGATTACCAAGATGATGTAGAACCAATTTTTAAAACGCAGACAATGTATAAAAATATAAAGGACAAGGGCTGAAGAGATGACTTGGCTGCTAGGAAGGCTTACTGCTCTTCAAGAGATGGGTTCCCAGAAACCATGAACAGCAGCTCACAACTGCCTGTTACTCCATTTCTAGGGGGTACTCCTTTTCTGGCCTGACTATACGGGTACCTGCACACAGATAGCCTGAATGCACATGCGTGTGTGCATGCGCATACACACACACACACACACAAAACACACACATAACACACACACAACACACACACATCATTTTTTAAGCCTACAAAAGAAATAGTAATAAGTCAAAGCACCCAGTGATTACCTATTGAAAACTTTAGGGAAACTTTTCACAAATTGGGATTTTTATCTGTGCCAGTGGTACCAAACTATGCATACTGCACAAGATCTAGTCATTGTGTGGACTATGTTTCTGTAACAATAAGGAAAAGTAGATACATAACATCATCTTGACAGCTAAACAAAGCAATAGTGCTTGTATAATTATATCCCAATTAGTTTATCTACTGTCTATCAGTGGACTTGTTTAAGCTCTTTCTAATAATCCATTATTACACAAAGTTGAATAGAAAACCAAACTGCATATTTATTGATGAGAAATTCCTATGAGCATTTCTCTGTATATGTGAATATATATATATACTCACACAGATATGTGTGTATACACACACACACACACATGTATATGTCCAATGATCCTCTACAAATGCCATAAAAAATTGATTTTTCTAAATGCTTAAGGAAAGTTTTTATCATTATTTACTTATTTATTATTAAGATAGTAAATTTTCACAGTACTGAGGATTAAATTTAAACCCTTTTAAATGTCAGGCAAGTGCTGTACTGTATATTATCTCCAGTGCATCTTACTCTGTGTGTGTGTGTGTGTGTGTGTGTGTGTGTGTGTGCATGTGTGTGTGCATGCGTGTGTGTGTGTGTGTGTGTGCATGTGTGTGTGTGTGTGTGTGCATGTGTGTGTATATATGTGTGCAGGTGTGTGATCACTCCTTGATTCCGACAGATTGACCGACCAATGAGCTCCAGTAGGATACCTCTCCCCCATCACTTTCTCTTAAACACTGGGACTGGGGAGTATACCGCTTTGCCCAGCTTTTTACATGGACACTTGCGATCAAAACTCATGTCCTCATGCTTGTGACTGAGCTGCATCCAAGGCCATTTTTGTTTTGAGGAGGGGTCTCACTCACCAAGTTGCTCAGGAAAGCCTTGAACCTGGCTCTGGAGCTCAGACAGACCTTGAATTTGTGATCTTCCTGCTTCAGCCACAGCCAAGTATCTGGGATTAAAGCCTATTCCAGGCCTGGCTTCAGTCTCTTTTACTTCTGCACTGCTACTTTCCTATTTATTCTCCTGGACCAGTATTGGATGTGCATCAGATCTTACCCACAGCATATGTCATTTATATCTTCAACAATTACCCTCTTCTACAAACTGGGAGAGAATTCTCAGACCGCCCTCCATTTTATTAAATCTTAATTCATCAGAGGTAATCAAACCCAACTTTGAAAAATGTATTTGTGGTGGTTTGAATATGCTTGGCCCATGGGAGTGTCTCTATTATGCGGTGTGGCCTTGTTAGAGGAAATGTGTCACTGTGTAGGTGGCCTTTGATGTCTCTGATCACTCAAGCTCTGCGAGTGAAGAAGACAAGTCTCTCCTTGCTGCTTTCTGGATCAAGATGTAGAACTCTCAACTCCTTCTCCAGCACCATGTCGGCCTGGATGCTGACGTGCTTCTCACAAGCCCCCAGTTAAATGTTTTCCTTTAGAAGAGTTGTCTGGGTCATGGTGTCTCTTCACAGCAATGGAAAGCCTAACTAAGACAGTATTTCAACAATGTCAAGCAATCTATTCTGCATTCCAATATTGTTAATTGTTGTGGCTTCCTTCCTTTCTATAATCCAATCATCTCTATGCACTTGTAGTTTCTTTCAAGTTATTCTACTATTTCTGGAAGTGCTAATTTTCCCATTTGCTGGGCCTACTTTTTTACAGTTTGTTCAAATGGCCTTTTAAAATATTTTACTTATATTTATATTTACTTTATCAATATATTTAATAAGTATATTAAAATTGTAAAATAAAAATTATACACAATTATATAATATATAAAATAAATACATAATAATTAAAATATAAGTATTACAAATAATATAAAACAAATATAAAAATAATAATATATAAGTGTATAAATAATAAATATGTAATGTTTTTATTTTATTTTATTTTATGTTTATGAATGTTCTCCATGCATTTAATTTGTGTCTGTACACCAAATGCATGCTATATCAATGGAGGCCAGAAGAGAACGTTGGATGCTCTGGAGCTGGAGGTCAGAGAGTTGTGAGCTACCTGATGTGGATGTTGGGAACCAAACTCAGATCCTCTGGAAAAGCAATAAGCACTCTTAATCACTAAGATGTTAAACCATCTCAACAGCTCCTGGGGCAGGGAAGGGTAGAGGAGAGGATGAAATGTCATTTGGCCAAGAATATATTACAAATAATAAAACAATTATAAGGATATCTATTTTGAGGGGTTTTCTTAACTTAAAACACAACATTATCCATAATCTTCCCATAGGTAGCAGGAAGTCCTCAAATTTCTCATAAGATAAGCAACCAAGATTTTAATGATAAAAAGACCCACTATTCATTCTTTTTAACCCTATCACTAGGAAGTCAAGAACATCCCTAAGGACATGTTTCCATTTTCTTTTAGCATGACTCTATGTGGGTTCTTTATGATACTGGTGTTTTTTCTTCAAGTTGGTTATTTACTTATAAAAAATACATAAATAAGCAAACACATCCTGCCAGAGGACAAAAAGGAAGAGATTGAGTTCAGTCCACTTAAAAGTGTAGAGGTGCAAAGGTGATGTGACTGGTTTTACTAAAAGCATTCAATAATCCCTACTGCCACCAGCACCCAGGAGGCAGAGGCAGGCAGATTTCTGAGTTTGAGGCCAGCCTGGTCTAAAAAGTGAGTTCCAGGACAGCCAGAGCTATACAAAGAAACCCTGTCTCAAAAAAAAAAAAAAAAACCCAAAACAAACAAACAAAAAAACCCTCCAAACTTCCTGATTCTGCACGATATCTTTTCTTTCAGATATAGCTGCTGCCCCATGTTTATTACCCAGAGTGCAATGAAATGATCCTAGAACCTGACTTGGTCCTTCCTACTGCTGTAGCAGACCACTGAGGTAAGAGAGCTGGTTAGCAAAGGAAGGACACATGAGAAAGAAACAGCCACCCCACACTGATGCTGCTGTCTCCACTGCCACCACCACTACCACTGCCACCACCATCACCACCTCTATCACCACCACTTCCACCACTACCATCACCATCACCATCACCACCACTATCATCACCATCATCACCACCACCACCACCACCACCACCTCCTCCATCACCACCACCACCACCTCCTCCATCACCACCACCACCACCACCATCACACCACTGCCACCATCATTACCACCACAACTACTGCCGCCACTCTCCTTGTTCTGATTTCCACCTCTCAATTGCCTAACACCACGGAATTTCAACATGCCTATCCAGAGCAAACTTAAAATCCAAATGCCTACAGATGAGCTATACTGCCTGTCCTGAGAACCACCGTAAATGAGGTCATTAAGAAGGCTGATGAACTCTGTCTTAAGTTCAACCTCTTCAAGAGGAAAAATTTATTTGTTCAATGCATTTGTCTTTAATGGCACTGCCTTCTTCACCTGAAAGCTTGCACAAGATACCTAAAGTAATGTCTCTGTGTCAGGACAGATTTCTGTGACTGAATATAGCCACACATTCTCTCCCTACCGTCTGTCTCCCGAGGCCATTTCAAAGCCCCCAAATCACACAGGCAGCTACTCTGGAGCCACTTGAGTGCGTCTCTCACCTAATGCTCACACTTCTCTCTGGGCAAGAACATCTTATCTTTCTGTTTAATCAATAAACTCACTGACTCGCCTCTGACTGAGTGGTCCTGAAATTTTTCTTTCTTCATGACAAAGAAAGGTTGTAAGGGGTGTGTAGCAGTTTGATGGTGACAATACCACAGACTAAGCTATTTAGAAAAGAAATAAGTAACCAAAACCGATTAAATTTGGGCTTGAGATGGTTCGGTGGGTAAAAGCACTTGCTGCTCAAGCCTGGTTATCTGAGTTTGATCGTGGGAATCCCATGATGGAAGGAGAGAAGTGACTCCTGAAAGATGTCCTTTGAGTTCCATATATCCACTATGGCATGTGTGCATGTAAACACACATGCACACACACACACACACACACAATAAAAACTTAACCAAAACCGTTTCTTATTGAAAAGTATGGAAAATGAAGGATCAGGGCACTGATAAGTTATCTAACCAGGGATGCTCTGTTTCCAAGATGGCTGCCTATGGTGTGTGCTCTGGAGGAGATAGATCTAAAAGGGCAAGTGAGCCAATCACCATGTGAACCTCTTTTATGAGAGCTGTGGTCCCAATGTCCTCATGACCTAATCTTCCCTAGAAGCCCCACTTTTAATACCATCATGTCAACTGCTATGCCTTAAACACCAACATTTTAAAGGGAGACACATTGAAACCAGAGCAAAATTAAGATTCAAGTGCATATTTTTCTCTGAACCTTTCCATGTTCTGCTTGACCCAAACCCTTACAGGGAACTCTCACTCACCAGAAAGGGAGACTGATCAAAAAAGAACAGTGAGGGAAAGACAAGACAGGAGGGAAGAACTTCCTTGGTGTAGGGCAACAAATGACCCCTAAGGAAAATTAGAAAGTTCAGCTGTTGAACTGGGTCAACCTCGGGGCGGTGGGGAGGAGTTAGAGCATCAAACACTGCAGCTGAGCTTTTCAAAGTTCGCATCGCCAAAGGAGGCTAAAAAATTCCATCTGGTCTTTTAGAAAAACTTTCCATCTTATAATCTATTCAGATAAATCTCCCAGGTACCCAGAAGGCCAATGCTGGTTAGGTGGTAAGTGGATCTTTTGCTGTTGATACTGGTAGAACTCTGACCACCGACAGGCATATGAGAGAGAGCTAGCTTATAGCCAAACAGTTATGCCTGGTGGTTTTCGACACAATTCATTCTACTCCCTCACTTGAAATTTGGGCCCTTTCCTCACTAATGAAGTGTCAATTTGCTATAACTTATGATTAAACTGCCTAATATCTGCCCCACACTACTTAAGCCCATCGCTATTATCGTGACAAAATTATGTTATTTCAGCTACAATTAATTTGATCCAGACACCCTTTCATTTAAGAAAGATTCAGGGAGTTCAAATTAAGCAGGAATTGAATTATCAGGAGAGAGCTACACAGTGAGTATATTAAAATTCATGGTGGATTTTAAGCCATCGCTTTGAATGAAAAGCGTCTTTCCAATTTAGCCTTGGATAGCTGCTTCTTCTTGGAGTACTCGGTCCCCATGAATAATTCAATAAAAGTATTAACGAGATTCACTGTTGTAATTCCTTAGAATATAAAAAAGGGGACTCTAATAATGGCCTTGTCTGGTCATCTCCCGTGAGGCCATACAAAGAGCTTTATGTAAAAGTGCAATAAGCACAGAGATTCTAGCAGCAACAGTTTCCAAATGGTAAGGGAAACTGCGTGCCATCAAGATGACAATGGCCATGGTCTTGACTCTCTCTCAGTCAAAGGCCCTCAAATGGCCCCTTGGGTCCCTCAATACACAAATGAACAAGGTAAGAAAAAAGTCAAGACTATAAACAATAAAATGTTCATGGTTCACAAATACCTTACTCTGGTCGGTCTCTCATACTGGCCACAGCCTCCCTGGAAAGCATGTTACTCCTTGAAAAGCTATGGCAAGAACTCAGAATCACCTGCCCTGTCTAATGACGACAGCGATGAGAGCCTTGAAGGACCTCGTGTTCCATTTTCCTTTCACAGATGCTGTGAATTAAACAGTCTGCCTGCACCAGAAATTGTGTTAAGGGTTACACAATTACTTGGCAACATAACAGCATTGAGGGGTACTGGGGCCTTTAAGAGGTGATTGTTTCCTTAAGACATAGAAATGCCCTTCTCCTGCAACTGGGTTGGCTTAGGGCAGAGCGTGTTGCTGTGACCTGAGCCTGGTGTCTCCCCTCTTCCTCACACCTGCCTCCCCTCCCCCTTCACCCTAAGATATCTCACCTCATAAAACCCTTGCCAAAAGCTGGTCAGACTCTCAGACTATGAACTAAATAAATAGCAATAGGAAACATGCCAAAGCAATGGGTGTGGAGAGGATGCTCTTAGTGAAAAGGAACCAAGCAGTCTGGCTTTCTCCATCACTAGGCATGCAAACAAGCCAAACTGACTGCAAAGAGGTGAGTTAGATATGATCCTAGGTATATACTACACAGGCCATCTCAGTAAGAAGTCTTTGAAGATGCAGAAGTGTTTGTTCCTTCAGAGAACCAGGCATAGTCACAGTCTAATATAATCCAAGCCTGGGGACCAGAGTTGGGATCCTGGCACCCAATAAGAAGTGAGGGCATGGACCTGCACATCCCTGAAACCTCAGAACAGAGGAGTGGGGGAGGACAAAAGTTCCAGATTCAGGGGGAGACCCTGCCTTAAAGGAATAATGATAGAGGAAGACGCTAAACAGCCTCTCCTGGCCTCCACATGCAAGGTGCACATATGCATGTATGTATACCACACTCATATACATACTAGGTAAATAAATAAACACGAAAAGCCTGTATTCTGCTATGATTCTGCTCACCTTCATCATCATTACACTAAGCACTTTGATTTGGTTGGTTGAGTTTTGTTTTTTTTTTTTGGTTTGATTCGGTGTTTGGTTTTTCAAGATAGATTTACTCTACAGAGCCCTGGCTGTCCTGGAACTCGCTCTGAATACCAGGTTGGCCTTGAACTCACAGAGATCTGCCTGCCTCTGCCTCCTGAGTGCTGGGATCAAAGCATCACAACCAGTTTGAACCAGGCACATTTTTTACAATTAAGAGTTACTTTTTAAAAAAACCTAATAACTTGAAGCTCCCTATGACTTCATCAGACCCATCAGCCTTTTTTTCTCTGGCTTTGTAGGTACACTTACTGATGACAATGACTCCCCCCCTCTACAGTCATAAGCTGAGTGTTTCCTACCTTCCATTGTCAACACACTATTAGAGCAGGCTGGAGAGATACAGTCAACAAAGACACATGGTGCTCTCTACTATAATTAGTGTTCGTGTGGTGCTCACATGCTCCACGCTCCCTCCCTCCCTCACTTCCAGTAACTATAATTATGCAGTCGGAAAGGAAAAATCATGTTGGAAATATTTCCAAGGGCCTCAAGGGTAAAATAATTAGAGGGCTAAGAAAAGAAAGTGAGTGTGTCCTGCTTCAGTCCCCTGGGACCCACACATCTGGGGAGTTAGTGGGCGGGGGCAAGGTTTGGAATGGGAATTTTGCAACTTGTATTCTGGATGGACTAGTCTGACAATGACATTAGTTAAAAATTCAGATTCCATTCCGTTTTGTGGCTGCGTTTGGGAGGGAAGGCAGGAAGAACAGGAAAGCCTGGGGGCTCAGCAGCTCAGAGATGTGTCATAGCTCTAACGGATTTGAGTCTATTCTCCTAGGACTAGGAAAAATGGTTTCCCCGTAGCACACCAGCTCCGTGCCCTTCAGCAATTCCTCCTCTCCCACAGGATGGAGACCAGCAGAGAAAGATGGTCCCAGAATGAGTGGCTGAAGGAACCAGAGCAGCAGATGGGGCGAGAGCTAGAGGGGGCCGGATGGTCGGGACATGGAAGGCTCTGGGTGGAAATGACAGGTTTGAAGTTGAGAGCAAGGTTGAGATGAGCACACACGCATCACTGAGAGGATATCTCACAGCACGCAGCCCCATGAGGACACTCAGATTATGAACATGGAATAAGTGCTCAGAATACTAGGAGTCAATAATCCTCTGGAGAGAGAGGTTTAAAGTAAGTGATGAGATACATGGGCACACTGCTAACTTAAGGAGCTTGATAAGTAAGGCACTTGGGAAGTGTGTGCCTGTAACAAAGGGCAGTACAGTGGACAGAAATGATGCTGTTTAAAAAGCCAGCCATAGCTGTGAGATGGTTCAGTAGTAGCTGAGCTTGCTGTAAAGGTGGGACAACCTGGGTTCAATCCCAGAACGCACATAAGGGTGGAAGGACAGAACTAACTTCATGAAGTTGTCCTCTGACTGCCAACGGCTCACTGTGGGACAAGTGCTTCCACCCATGCACACACACACACACACACACACACACACACACACACACACACATACACAGGGCAAGTTAATTTTTAAAGCAACTCCTAACACTTTTATTTCTCCCTTTACCTCTTCTGCCCTCCCTCAGGTTGTAACAGATGGTGCCACATGAGGGTTAAGAGACAAAAAGGAAGGAGGGCAAAGCATTGGGAACAAATCAATGGAGAGAATCATTTCTGTTCCAATCTCCCGCGCTGAGCTCCATTGTGTATGTGCATTTCCCAGGAGCTATTTAAGACAACTCGGGCTCACTGTGCCGAGTCTTCCTTGCTGAAAACTGAACAAAAGGTTCCCTTTTTTTGTATCATTTTCTAAGAATCCAAGATTCGTGATGATGGTAGCCATAGAGATACAGATCAACACGGAAGGGCTTACCGAACATTTTATCATTTCGTGAATAGTTGGCCTGCAGCTCCCACTAATGCTTGCTAAGTGTGAAGCAGACTGGAAAGAGAAGCATCCTAAGACCACTGCCCTGTCATCTGCTTTACAATGGACAACAATGGAAAAATCAGGGCACGTTAAAAAGTCCAGATGAGCCAATAATCCTTCTCGAATTAGTTGATTTGAATATCACAGTTATTTGTCATGTAATTTTCCTACAGGTTCAAAATAAACCCAGCAGGCAACGTTATTAGCCTGTTTAAAGCATAAATGAGAAAATATGACCTCCTATTTCCCCATTACAAAACAAGAGACAGAGAGAAATGTTTGCTATCCTGTGAGAGAGTGATTTCCTACCTTAAGGGTCCGTAAAAGGCTGGCTTTCACAGGACAACCAATGTCACTCAGTATATGGATAAAGCAAGTAAGATCAAATAAAGGGGGATAGAGCTATTCCCCTTCACTAGCAACACCTCCCACTAGTCTACCCTTAACACGATTCTTATGAAGATTTAAGTATACAGATATCATGACTAAGGATACAGCATGAACTCAGGATTCTTAACTAGCTAAGTAAAGAAATGAAAGCCCCCATATGTGCAATGTAGTGACATGCTATAACTTATAAAATCGCTTTTTTTTCCTATAACAAACTTTCTGAAGTTCCCTCACAGGAGGAAGAAAGTAACATGTCACACCGGACAGATTGTATGCATGGATATGGACTAGAGGAAATCCATATAAGCCATCTACATCTCTCCTGTTCCCAGAGGCAACTAGACAAGCCATGAGAGAGAAGAGGGATGCTTGCTAAGTGTGAAGCAGACTGGAAAGAGAAGCATCCTAAGACCACTGCCCTGTCATCTGCTTTACAATGGACAACAATGGAAAAATCAGGGCACGTTAAAAAGTCCAGATGAGCCAAGCGGTGGTGGCACAAGCCTTTAATCCCAGCACTCGGGAGGCAGAGGCAGGTGGATTTCTGAGTTCGAGGCCAGCCTGGTCTACAAAGTGAGTTCCAGGACAGCCAGGGCTATACAGAGAAGCCTTATCTCGAAAAAAACCAAAAACAAACAAACAAACAAAAAAGTCCAGATGACACAAGCGTTGTTTGTTTCTTGTTTGTTGTTACTCTGTTGGGTTTGGTGGCTTATGTCCTGCTCTGACTTACATTGTTTGGTTTCACTATGTAGACCAGGCTGGCCTAGAACTCAGAGATACACCTATTTCTGCCTCTTCCTCCTCCTCCCATTTCCTCCTTTTTTCTTTCTCCCTCCTCCCTATCCCCTTTCTCTCAAAAGAGTCAGATGTTTTGTGATGTGGCACTGCTGGGGAAAACTATTTTGAGCTCCTTGATGACCAGGTCTGTGGTTTTTTTAAACTTAAGTAGATCAGACATGAATAGTTGCTGGGGAATTTGGCAGTATTTACCAAGACAAAGAAAGACAAGCCTTTCTCTGCCTGCATCTGACAAAGCCACTTTAATGTGTGATGGAAATGATAGTTGTGGGGCTTCGTGTCTTGAATTTGTTTTTTGTTTGTTTTGTTTTGTTTTGAGATGTTGATTTCTAATGAGTTCTAGATCAACAAGGTATACTGCCAACCAGTTTGTGGCCAAGTGGCCTACCTATCCCTGCCTACAGTTCCCCTTGTAACGGATGGAATCGTGAAGATCAATGGAAACAGAGCTTGGCTTCAACCAGAGCTTGGTTGCTCTGTCCACACCTTAGACCATCATGTGGAGTGAGCACCAGCTTCCATTTTTTTCAGGACTGGGCTAGTAGCTAAGGAGAACAAAAGCCCATTCCACAGCCCATTAGTGGCAGCAAAAGAAGTTTATGCGAATCAGTGCATTTCACTATACGAGCACTGGAAGCCAGTCTGTGCTGAAGGTAAGTTTCTTTAAGATAAATTATCTGTTTTATTCCTGGAAACACCCTTTCCAAGCTGCTGCCTTTAAGACTGTTGCCTTGAAGAGCTAATGGTCCTTTTCCCATGCTTCCCACGTGTGCCCCACTAGTGACATTCTTAAAGCAGTATTAAACATGCACCTCAGAGCTAACTCATCACGAAGCCAGCTTCCTGGGTTGCTACCTCTGGGGTTTCATACAACACGGCCCTAAGGAGGGGAGTGGAATCTTTTCATTATTTGGTTAATTTTATGATGATACACTATTTTTAGTTGACATTAGTAATGTAGTTTTAAATATCTGATAGCTCTTTAATGTCTTCAATGTTATGTGTATGTATGTTTTTTGCCTGCATATATGTGCCCACGGAGGCCAGAAGGGCACTTCAGGTCCCCTGGAACTGGAGTTATAGACAGTTGTAAGCTACCATATGGATGCTGAGAATTGAACCAGGATAATCTGAAAGAGCAGTTAGTGCTCTTAACTGCAGAGCCACCTCTTCAGCTCCTTAGGATAGCTTTTGACATATATGAATTGCATATACATCCTGTAGTCTTTTTCCATATTAAGTTTTCCCATGTTAACATATTTCCTTATAAAATGAGTTAACCAACTAGACATATGGAAAATGTTCTCAGATTTAGTAGAAATAAAATATTTAATGCAAAGTTGAGAATCATAAATGTAAAAACCCAGGACTGTAGAGAAGACCTATGTTTGGTCCCCAGAAGCCACATACAAAAGTCAGGCACAGTGGTGCCCACTGGTAATACAAGTGCTGAGGAAGAGACAGGCGGGTCTATGGGGCTCACTGGCAGCCAGCCGAGACTACTTGGCAAGGTCCAGGCCAGAGAGATATTATCTCAAAAAACAAGCTGATGGCCCTTGAGGGATGACGTGTAAAGTTGTCCTCTAGCTTCCACATACATATGTACACACATACATGCATACATGCAGGCACACATGGATTCATGCACGCACACAAGTGTGCACAAATGTGTGTGCACACACACACAACATGAAAAAAATATAAGGGCAAAACAAAAACTGAGGTACGTGATCGATTAGGGAAAACCTGCCACCTATTTGTTATCTATCTGCTAAGATTGGAGCCCACTTTCAGGCTTTGAATCTAAGCCAACAGGTCAACTTGCCAAGTGGTTGTGAGTGTTGGTTTTGCTCCAAGACTGAGAGCTCAAGGTCTTTTCATTTCATTCATCCTTGGCCCCAATATATTTCTCAACTTACTCAAGAACTTACAGGGGTAAAATGTCAATAAGAAGCCCAACTTAGTGACAAGGTCTAAGAGCAGAGATGGAAGCAACACCAATGCTGTCTCCTGGCGACACCCTTAACTAAGTCTTCCATATAAACTTTGACTCACAGACCCCTGTATACTTCCTGCCTCCACCAAGTAAGTAACCTTCCCTTCCCCCTGTCCCCGCTTGAGTTCTGTGCCATCAGTGTTTTTATCTATGAAGTAAAAAGTATTTTCGTTCGTGATTTGTTCTTCTATGTGGCCTTGGGCAAGTGGATCTGTTCTGAAATGTGTTCCTGTTACGTGACTCACTCACTATTGTTTTAAATGAAAAACAGAGAAAAGATCTTCATAATAAAATTCAAAAGAACAAACTCATTCACTTTATATGTTAAAAGAAAGTTTTTGATTAAACTTTAAAATCCTTGCAAATTTTAAAATGTTTAAAAGCTAGCTATACCTCTTTTGTTTCTTTATTGCAACCAAAATTTATGTTTCACTTAATTTAAAAACTAATAATTTACTCTTGACCAAAACTATACACACTATTTCTAACATACTATTGAAATTTGGTAGAAGGGGGCAGAACTGACATTTAAGCCATATCTTTATGTAGCATTGATCAAAATATATACATTAAATTCTACTTAAAATTAACTTATTTCTATTTTTAATCTTTTAATTTCAGTTTTTGGTGCAAAAATCAAAATGTCTAAATACTGCCCTTTCCCTTATGAACAAATAATTAACAATAAACAATTAAACCACTGAGGATGGCTTTCTCCATACTCACTATATGTTTTGTTTTATTTCATTTTTCAAGATAAGGTTTCTCTATGTGACCCTGTCCTAGAATCAGCTCTGTAGACCCGGCTAGCCTTGGGCTCAGAGATTCTCCTGCCTCTGTCTCCTGAGTGCTGGGCATAGCACCATACTCAGCTAATTCTGTATAACTTTTAAATAGCTAGAACCATTCTTATATAGACTAGCTATAATTATGGCATCTATTTTCATAAGCTGAAAAATACACTAGCATTTGCATTATAAGAATTAATTATTAACAGATTAATCAATAAGTAATTGAAAGACAGTCAGTGATTTCCATCTCCCTGGTACTCATGTCTCTGCGTGGGCCTCTCTCACAATGAATAGGGCCAACCAGCATAAATAGGGCGTGGCAGAAGTGACAGTGAGATTTTCCAAGGCGAGGCCACCAAAGCCAGGAGCATGCTGCACTCTCTCTTTAGAATCACTTGTCCTGGGGAAAACCACCTATAAGCTTCCAGGAAACCCGAGGAAACTGGTGAAGAGGTCCTCGCAGTGGTAGGAATGAAGTGTGAAAGGGCCCAAGGGGCCCTTCCACCTCTGCTGAAGCCTGTCTGTGCTGCGCCACTGGTCAGCATCTGGACCCCACGCAGGAGCACCCGGCCCAGCTACAACCAAATCTGTGACCTCCAGCAGCTGTGGGAGATGATACATTTGCTGCTGTATGTTGCTATGTAGTGAGATCCATTCCTTCAACCAGTATCGACACTCTGTCATACTTCTCTCGAGGACAGGAGGAGAATGATAATGCTGACCTTGAAGGACCACTGTTTGCGATGAAATGATGTATAAAAAGTGCCAAGCTCAGCAAGATTTTGCTGAAAGGACCCTGATATAACTATCTCGAGTGAGGCTATGCCAGTGCCTGGCAAATACAGAAGGGGATGCTCACAGTCATCTATAGGATGGAAGACAGGGCCCCCAATGGAGGAGCTAGAGAAATTACCCAAGGAGCTGAAGGGGTCTGCAGCCCTATAGGTGAAACAATATGAACTAACCAGTATCCCCAGAGCTCATGTCTCTAGCTCCATATGTCGCAGAAGATGGCCTAATCGGCCATCATTGGGACAAGAGGCCCCTTGGTCTTACAAACTTTATATGCCCCAGTACAAGGGAACACCAGGGCCAAGAAGTGGGAGTGGGCGGGTAGGGGAGCAGGGTGAGGGGGGAGGGTATAGGGAACTTTTGGGATAGTATTTGAAATGTAAATAAAGAAAATATCTAATTAAAAAAAAGTGCCAAGCTACGCCTTACTCACAATGGGTGTTAAACATCAGTCATGCCAGGTAACTTTCACTGATGCTGAGGCTGGTTCCCAGAGGTCATGAATGGCATCACAGAATTCATTCAGTGTGGGACCACAAAAGAATTGCTTCTTCAGAGGATTACACTGAATTACTCTTCCTCCACAAAGGATCTAAAAGAAATTCTTTAAACTTTTCTCCCACATACAGCCTTGATAACTCTTTGAGTGTGAATCACCTACAATTTAGAGTCCTTAACCCAAGTTCACTTCCGACTTCTTCCCATTTAGTCCAATTAGTGAAACCAGGAAAGCAGTCACCGCGCCAGCAAAATGGGATTTGTGCTTACTGAAAGGCACCCAGCCAACAGCAAGGCGCAAAGCTGAGG
>LR749680.1:506396-551688 GCA_902729485.2 Mus minutoides | reverse complement strand
GCCTGTGACAGTGAAGCCTGTGACAGTGAAGCCTGTGACAGTGAAGTCTGTGACAGTGAAGCCTGTGACAGTGAGAGCTGTGACAGTGAGAGCCTGTGATAGTGAAGCCTGTGACAGTGAGAGCTGTGACAGTGAGAGCTGTGACAGTGAAGCCTGTGACAGTGAGAGCTGTGACAGTGAGAGCCTGTGACAGTGAGGCCTGTGACAGTGAGAGCTGTGACAGTGAGAACCTGTGACAGTGAAGCCTGTGACTGGGAAGCCTGTGACTGGAAAGCCTGTGACAGGGGAGCCTGTTAGGTGACAGTGACGTCCTTGATGTGGGAGTAATGTCCATGAGGTGACTGGTTCTTCTGTGGTCTGAGTAATTATGAGAAGCTGTAGAGTGGCAGAGAAGCCTACAAGATGACAGCTGATTCTCTGTAGTGACAAGGAAGTGCTAAGAAGTGACAATGAGGATATGTGGTCTAAGTGAGGGTCAGTGAGATGGGAATGACTATAACGGCCTGAGAGGTAACAGAGAGGCGGCAGTGATGCCTCTTGGGTATCAGGGATGCCTGTGAGGTGTCTGTGAGAACTGTGAGGTGGCAGGAAGAGCCTGTGTGATGGAAGGTTAAGCCTGTGAGGTGATAATGAGATTGTGAAATGGCACTGTGGCCTGTGAGGTGGCAGTGATGTTTCTGGGGCAACAGTGAATGCATATAAGGACTGAGGAGGCCCGTGACACAACAGGAAGGCACTGTATGGTACCAGTGAGGACTGTTAGGTCGTAGTGAGGGCTTGTGGGATGGTGGCCATGTCCTGTGTAGTGGCAGGAGGACTCTGTGAAATCCAAATATTATCTTGTTGGGTAACAGGGAGTCCTGGGAGGTGACATGCTCTTTAATGTAGCCACAAGGACTATGAGGTGACATTTGAATGCCTGTGGCATGACAGTGAGGGACTCTAGGGGAGCAGTGAGGTTCTATGAGGTGGCAGTCAGGTCTTGTGGCAGTGAGAACCTGAGGTAGAGTGAGGTCCTGTGATGTGGGGGCGAGGCTGGTGCTTTGACAATGAAAGACTTAGGTGGATAGGTGGCCTGGGAGATGGCAGGGAGGGACTGTGGTGACAGCGAGGCCTGTGAGGTAGCACTGAGAGCCTGTGTGGTGACAGTGAGGACCTGTGAGGTGTCAAATATAGCCTGTATAGTGACAGTAAAGCCTGTAAGTTGACTGAGGACCTGTGAAATAATAGTGAAGGTCTTCAAGATGGCAGTGAGTCCTGTGAGGTGGAGGGGATGCTTCTGAGGTGGCATGAGTACATGTTGTGGCAGAAGCCTATAGTCTTCAGTGAAGGCCTGTAATGGCAGGTCGGGACAGTGAGATAACAGTAAAGTCTATGAGATGACAACAAGGGCCTGTGAGGTGGCAGTAAGGCCTATGAGGTAGCAATGAGGTCTATGAGGTGACAGTGAGGACCATGAGGGGACAGCAAGGCTATGAGGTGACAATAAGGCCTGTGAGGTGGCAGTGAGGCCTGTGAGGTGACAGCAAAGCCTGTGAGGTGGCAGTGAGGGCCTGTGAGGTGGCAGTGAGGTCTGTGAGGTAGCACTGAGGGCCTGTGAGGTGACAGCAAGGCCTGTGAGGTGGCACTGGGGGCCTGTGAGGTGGCACTGAGGGCCTGTGAGGTGACAGCAAGGCCTGTGAGGTGGCACTGGGGGCCTGTGAGGTGACACTGAGGTCCTGTGAGGTGGCAGTGAGGCCTGTGAGGTGGCACTGAGGGCCTGTGAGGTGGCAGTGAGGTCTATGAGGTGACAGCAAGGCCTGTGAGGTGACAGCAAGGCCTGTGAGGTAACAGCAAGGCCTGTGAGGTGGCACTGAGGCCTGTGAGGTGGCACTGAGGCCTGTGAGGTGGCACTGAGGGCCTGTGAGGTGGCAGTGAGGCCTGTGAGGTGACAGTGAGGCCTGTGAGGTGACAGTGAGGCCTGTGAGGTGGCAGTAAGGCCTGAGAGGTAGCAGTGAAGGACTAGTAGTGACAGCACCTACCTTTTCCTATGTGCTGACCCTCACCAGGTTATATGACTCTGCTCATGACTAGCTATGAAGGCTACCAGTAAGACTTCCACCCGGTGGACTCTTTCTGGGTTTCCTACTCCTACTTTGCAGTTTCTTTTGCTGGATTCTCTTCCCATCAAGGCCATCCTGGCCCTTCTAGCCACACCCACTAGACCATTTCCAATGAAACTGGAATGGCCCCTGTGCTTACTGCCTACCTTGCATCTCGTCCGTGCCTCAGGCCCACATACGCACATGCAAACCTGTGGTCACAAACCTGTGGTCGTGAATAAGGATGGCCCCTGGTAGGCTCATACACTTGAGTGCTTAGTCACCAGGCAGTGGCACTATTTGAAAAGGATTAGAAGGTGTGGCCTTACCAGAGGAGGTGTGTCACTGAGGGTGGGCTTTGAGGTTTCAAAAGCCCCCACTAGGTTCAATGCCTCTTGGACTGCCTATGGACCAGGATGTAGCTCTCAGCCACTTCTCCAGCTTCATGCGTTCTTCCACGCACCCACCCCTATGGTGACATGGATAAAGCCTCAGAAACTGTAAGCCAGCCCCAACTAAGTGCTTTCTTTCATAGAGTTGCCTTGGTCATGGTGCCTCTTCATGGCAACAGAACAGTGGCTAAGACGAAACCTGTATCTGCATGACTACACATCCACTGTGCGCCCTCGTAAGCATCATAAGCAGCTCACGGTGCCCACACAAAACCTGAATCTCCCCACACCTCTTCCTCTTCTTCTGGTATTATCCATCTCAGGATATGGTATCCTCGGGTACCACAGGTTACATGCCTGGAAAGCATCCTATGGTCTTGATGCAAATCCAGCTTTCACAACAAAGGGAATAAGAGAGCTCCTGAACTAAATATGAGCGACCATGACTTGAGAACACAGACTCAAGCTGCTCTGAAAAGCATGTTATTACAGATGCCTTAAAGCCTTGAAGACCCCCGAGGATGGACCTCTCCCCGATGGAATGTTCCTGTGTGGAGACAGGATCCATTCTAAAGGTAATAACAGTACATAAGATTGTCTCCTCCCTCCCTTAAGAGTTCATCCAGTTGGGTCTGTCAATCAAGGCTGATTCTCCTGCAGGCAAGCTTAGTGAGGAGTAGGTATCCCCTTAATGGGATGAGTCACTTTTCCTTCATGGAAACCCTCAGTGCAGTCATCCTGGAGCTGCAGCCACTCGGATCTCAACTCTCTTCAATTTCCCCTTTTTCTTCTTTTCTATCTCTCTTCTTCAGACATTGGCCAAAGTCTAAACATGTTGTCTCTTGAACTCTGGGTGGCTCATCTTTTCTCTGAAGTTACCTGCCACATAGTTGTTTGCTGACCTTCATGGCTAAACATCCTGGCCTAACTCAAAAGGCTGTCTCCCCACCACCTCCTAACTCCCCACCCCAACCTCTGTCCCCACTCCCCATGCCCCACCTCACTCCTCACTCCTCACCCTTCATATCCCTCCTCTGGGCAGCTGATCAGATTCACAGCTTGCCTGCCCTTTTGTTTTCTCTCAAACAAAACTGTCCTCCAGTTTCATTTTGAAAATTCTTTTATTAAGAAGAAAGAAGAGCTCAGAAAAAAGAACCCCAATTTCTTAGTAAAATACAGTGCCCGATGTGGTTTTCTTCAAAGCTCCTGGTGACAGTGTTCACTGTAGAACAAGTTCCATGGGCTCTTATTTGTCACAAAATGAAAGAAAAGTCATAAATCAATGTGCTTAGCAAATACGCTGGCAGTGACCACACAGCAGAGCAGGAAACTCTGCTGGGAGGTTTCAGGCGCTATCTGATGACATGCTTAACTTCTGGATTCATAAGGGGCTCTGCTAAGAATACCTTTCAAAGGCTTTACCCAATGGCCAAAAGGATGTTAGGTCAAACACAGGGATGGGCAATGAATAGCCCAAGATAATCAGTCTCTGGATCTGCAACATTCTAACACTCCACAATCATGTAGTTCTTATCAGTCTTTGAGACTTGTAGTATCTCCAACACAGATGGTGTGTGTGTGTGTGTATATGTGTGTGTGTGTGTGTGTGTGTGTGTTTGTTTTGTTTAATTCCCTAGCAATTCCAGTGTATGCTCAACATCTTACCCCTCCTCAGCACACATGCAGCCAGGTATTTGAATCTGCCACCTCCAACAAGATGCACTTGTAAGACATCTGCTCCTCCCCAGCCTGCCAAGGCTCTCCATCTTGCACCCCCCACACACACTCTCCACCTCACTCTCTACTCACACCAGTTTAAAATTAGTTAGGAACTTCACTACTTGGAACTTCCATCCTTTCCTGTCCATTGGTGTGACCCAGAAATCTATGTGCCCCACCCAGGAACCCCCCAGAACGACAAAAACAAAACAAAACAAAAAAAACAAACAAAAAACGACAAAAGCTGCACCCCACCCCCTCCTGGGTTCATTATTACAGACAAAAATCCTACAGCTTTGAATGTGAATTGGGGCCCTAACTAGGGGTGTGCCGGGCCCTATGGGGTCTTTGATGAGTCTTAAAAACTTAAAACTCTCCCCTCTATTTCTTTGCTCTCGACTTCTCTGTGCTCTCACTGTGACCATAATTTTAGTTTCTGGACTGTTTGTAACTGACCCATGCTCAAACGATTCAGAAAGCAGCATCAGGTTTTCCAAGTGGAGTCACCACAGGATGCCAAGGCTGCTCAAATGCTAGAAAAATCCTCAGAAAAGGAGGGCGCCGGGTCTGTTCACCTTGTGTTAGCAGCGAGCAAGAGAAAGGTCAAGTTGCAGCTGCTGGATGCTGGGAAGCTCTCTAATATACATGCCATCCAAGTTCCTCCCACACAAGCCTCTCTCTAATGTAGCATGCTACGCAGTTCCCCTCCACATATGTCTCTCCCTAATATGACATTATGTGAGATCCTCCTCACTGCAGAGAGCTACCACCACAGGCTCTACTCGATCTATGGAGCACAGCAAGATCCTGGACCCACAAGGTGGCTTCTGCAGAGAGCTGGGTAAATCAGATGCCCCAAATCCATCTTTCTGATGATTTTGTATAAGTCCAGCACACACCAGCCATTAGGACTAAAAGCCACCATGCTCACTGAAGCTGCTGCATCACTTCCCACCTGGAGAAGCAGAAGTCAGTGGAGGTTTGGCTGGAAAGCAGTGCCAACGTTCACCAACAAGATCCAAAAAAAAAAAATCTGGTGCTGATTGCTAAGGAAATGGGAAAATGCAAAACAAAACAAAAAAATAAAAACGGAAATAAAATTGACAATAGCTAGTACTGTAAGGGTCCATGATTCACTAAAGAATGATACCCTGGACTCAAATAGTATGCAAATGCAGGGTGTTTTATTCTGCAGAATCTCCCATTACCAAGATAGAGAGCCTAGCGAGCACCGTGGGGTTCCAGGGTTGGTGAGCTTTATCTTGCTCTGTCTCTAGGCATTCTGGAACCATTACTGGGGCGTGGAAGCTGGAGCCTGGGCTTGCTTAGACTTGCCCAATTCTTAGGCCTAGTCTCCTAAATTGCCAATTTGAGGTCTGTCACGGAGTCAGGTTAGCCTTCTTAGTACTAAAACATACCGAGATAGAAGCATCCTTATAGGTTTGGGGTTTACAAGGAAAGAAACCTGGCAGTACCTATGAGATGTGCATGCGAGTGCTTGTGTGTGTGTGTGCGCGTGTGCGTGTGCGTGTGCGTGTGCGTGTGCGTGTGCGTGCGTGCGTGCGTGCGTGCGTGCGTGCGTGCGTGTGTGTGTGTGTGTGTGTGTGTGTGTGTGTGTGATGAGAACGTTTACATGTATGTGGGTGGGTGCACATGTGTGGGCACAGGTATACTTGCAGAGGTGTGCCCATGCATATGGAGACCTGAATTTGACAGTGGTGTCTCTCTTGACCGCTCTTTACCATGTATTATTGAGCCAGGGTCTCTTAAAGAACCCAGAGCTCATCTTTTCCAGCTGGTCTAACCAGCCAGCTGGGGAGCCCCTGTCTTGGCTTCCTTAGGTGTTGAATTAAAAAGCAGGCCAACCACACCAGCCCTGCATTTGCATGGGTCATGGGTACTAAGGATTCTAACTGTGTCACCATGCTGTGCAGTAAGCACTTTATCAAATAAGCCATCTCCTCAGCCCTAGACAGTCTTAGTTTTGATGGACTGCCCAATAAATAAAGAAAATCAATGCATTCAGCTGCATGCTCAAATATAATTCAGCTAAACGGTAAACAGTGGCATGTCCCTATGAGAGCAGAAACAGTCATGAGGAAAAGTACACACCAGGCTGTCAGCTCTGATCATCCCAAACCAAGTGCAACTAGAGATGGCATAATAAAGGGGTGGGGTCATTTATTCTTCCACTAAATATGAGAAGGAAAATATGTTTGTACTGAGAGAGAGAGAGAGAGAGAGAGAGAGAGAGAGAGAGAGAGAGAGAGAGAGAGATTTCTTCTTCCAACCAGTCAAATCTGATGCTGAAAATGTCACTTTAGGAATTAATGTTTTCTTTCTTTCTGAGTCTGGATCTTGTAATGCAGTTCACGCTGGCCTTGAACTCACTATTGAGAGAGCAGGTTATCCTGTAGGATGCCTTGCCCAATGGGAGCTAATTTATGTAAATCTGTTGTTAAAATTCACAAATCCTTAAGAGTTGGGGTGGGGGTTACTCAACACCTAGCGACAATGTTTGTATTTCTTTCCAGCTATGACAGAGGGCTGACAGAAACAGCCACAGGGCTCAGTGTGGGAAGGCAAGAGGAAAGACCATTGATTGATCCCCATATTCCATACTAGCACTTGGGACACACAGCCTGTACCTGACTGGTATGCTGTCCTCTTTGTCACCCCTCATATCTTGCTGACTCTTAATCACCTCATTGGAAAGGAACCCCAAAACAGTGGAGGCTGCAGGGCACCCACATATCCCACTGTTTATCTTTGCCTGATACCAGTGCCCCGGAGGGTGCACAGTGGGTCCTTCCTGATCCTTGGGGATTCCCACAAGGGATGAGTTAGCAATCTCCCAACAGGAAGGGCACGCAACAATGACCATGGAAGAGTGGACAAGGTGGTTTCAGCTGAGAGAGCAGCCGGCCCGGCAGGAATTGAAGGTGCCTGTGATTCACCTGGAAAGCCAGATCACTAATCAGGAAAGTGACTCTTGGCCATATACCCAAAGGATACTTCATCCTACCACAGAGACACTCGCTCAACCATGTTCATTGCTGCTCTACTCACACTAGCCAGAAGCTGGAAACAACTTGATGTGCCTCAACAGAAGGAAAAATAAAGAAAATATAGTACATTTACACAATGGAATTATTCAGTCATTAAACAAAATTATGAAATTTGCAGCTAAATGGTGGGGCTAGAAAAAAAATTATTCTGACTAATATGTCTCAGATCCAGAAAGACAAATATGGTAGATATTCACTTATAGGTGGATATTAGGTGTTAAGTCAATGATAACCAAGCTACAATTCCTAGAACCACAGAGGTTAAATATAGATTAAGGGGCAAGATGCATGTATGTGTGTGTGTGTGTGTGTAGTGGGGGGTGGGGAGAATAGACAGACCTCACTAGGAAAGGGAAATAGAAGAGAATGGATGTGTGGGGCATGGCTGGAATGGGAGAATCAATTGGGGAGAGGGAGGGAGAGGAGAATGAGGGAATGAATGGGGGAGAGACAGCTAAAATGAAGGGCCATTTGAAGAGCAGTATGTAAACCTAATACAGTAGATGCTTCCTAAAATATATGCACATATGAAGGTGACTTAATGGAATTTCCAAATAACGGGTGAGACAGAGTGCCACCGGCAATCTCTCACCAGCAAATGAAGCTTCCAGTATTGGCTTGAGTTACATCCAATTGAGTTGATGGCCAAAGGGGTCCCATGGGGATTCCCAAACAATCCAAGCTGCTGCCAAGACTGTAGGTTGCACTCCACAAACTGATACAAAGCCCCATTGCCAAAGACAACACCTACTCAACTCTCTGAACATGGAGAAGACAAGCCAATGCCCGCATATTCCTTCACCCCTATGGCCTAGCATCTTTGGTATAAGAAAATACTCTGCACTCTGCCAAACGAGAAACCTAATCTCCAACCCAGCCCCAAACCCTCTCATCTATAATGTTGTCCTGCCTGTGAGATATGTTAGGGCAATGGTAGCACAAAGCTTGTGGGTGCAGCAATACAATGACTTAATGACATTCTGCCATATGCATAGCACCTTGCTCAGTCATCCCGAGGGAAGCTCCCTCCTGCAGCAGAGGGGAACAAATACAGAGACCACAACCAGGCACTATGCAGAGAGAGAGACCTCAGAACACTCAGCCCTAAACTGATGTCTCTATCAAATCCCTTCCTTCAGGGCTCCGGGAACCCTGTGGAAGAAGAGGCAGAAATAGTCTAAAAGCCAAAGAGGATGGAAGACACCAAGAAAACAAGGCCCTCTGAGTCCACATGATCAAAGCTCACATGAACTCATAGAGACGGTGACAGCAAGCATAGGGTCCACGTGGGTCTGTTTCGGGCCCTTTGTGTATATACTATTACTTCCAGGTTAGTGTCTTATGGGGTTCTTAAGTATGTGAATGAGTGTGTCTCTGGTTTCTTGTGCCTTCTCTTGGGCTCTTTTCCTTCGATTTGTTTACTTTGTCCAATTCCTGTGTGTTAGTTTTTGTTTTATATTATTTTATTTTATCATATTTTATTTTATTATTATCCCTTAGAAACCTGTCTTTTCTCAAATAAGAGGCAGAAAGGAGGTGGATCTGGATGGAAGAGGAGGTAGGAGGACCTGGGAGAAGAGGGAGGGGAAAACATAAGCAGGATGTATTATGTGAGGTGGGGATAATTCTATTTTCAAAGAAAAGAAAAAAACATAATCAGGCAAGTGCAGTTTTCCTCTGCTCCAATAAAAAGAGAAGGCCTGCTCTTGTTATGATATACCAGAAAAATCAATAAAGGATTCTTTATTCAATTAAAGAGAGACTGTGGGGATGGCTCAGAAGTAAGTGGTTGCCACACATGCCCACGAATCTGTGTTCAGTCCCCGGCACACATCAAAAACCAGGTGTGACAGTGCACACATGTAATCCCAGTGCCTGGGAGGCAGAGATGAGATGGTCCTCAGGACCCGCTGGCCAGCCAGTCTAGACACATCAACTAACTTCAAGGTCAATGAGAGACCCTGTCTCAAAAAATAAGGTGGGGCATGATTGAGGAAGACATATACTGTTGACCTCTGGCCTCCACAGGTGCACACATATGCCCACAGGCATGTGAATACATACACACACACACACACACACACACACACACACATACACACCATTTCAGGAAACACTGTTATACTCCAAGGATAAATAGATTAAAATGAGCCGCTGCCACTTCCACTAGGATTTGAACCTGAGTGTACAGATTCTCTGAGCTGGAAGGGTATACAGCAAAATTCCCCTCCCCCAACCTTGCATGCTGTCCTAACTGTCCAGATAGGGGTAATGGGGCAGAAGCAGATGGAGCATGTCGGTGTTAAAAGGTCTCATACCAACAGCCAGCATCTAGAGAACCACTGCCAAATAGATCTCACAACTAGGGCTCGTGGTGTGGTCTTCACTAGAAGCCACACAATAGGTATGATTCCTACTGAGATGCTGAGACATTAATGATCTGTCCATAGTCAGACATAAGAAACAGAGGTACTAGAATTCAGAGCCAGGTCACAGAACTCTAGAGCCTGGGATGTAACCATGGCACCACACTGCTTCTTTTAAAGGGACCTTCTTACAGTGTCACCACTGACACTGAGAGCAAGGCCTAAAAAGTGTCCCTGGGACCCATTGAGACTTGGGTGGCATGAGTCTGTACCTAGATGTAAGGAAGCCATGAGAGCAGACCGAATAGCGGAAGTCCTCGAGGGAGAGGATAGAAGGAGCTCCTGTGTTCTGGGCAGAATCCAGGACAGCTCTGGACAATGACTGCTGGAGCCTGCTGGGACACGGAGCCATCTTGGGAACAGAGCGTCGACATGAAATGCTCATGAAGAACCTATAGGCATTGTGCCTTCAGACTGGAAACAAAATGGAAAGAGCTGTTTACAGTTCCTGTTCAGTTCCAGTGAGCTCCTCTGCTGTAAAGTATACATGCTTACTGCTTTGAGGCCATTAGCACTGTCCCTACACCACCCAAAACCTGGCAACTTGGCTTTACAGCTGCAGTGTAAACAATGTAAGTGTCCATCTCCAGGCCATGAGCAGGAAAGACATTGAGAGGTCCAAATGCACAGCTCCTGATTCAGTAACAGGTGGTCGTCTTAACTAGTGTCTCCTAAGTTGTTATACAACAGAGATTGCTGCAGCAAAATGAGAAGCATTAAGAGGAAAGGAGATCTTGTCTTCTGTCTGAACAACAACACAACTGTCTGTCTGTCTGTCTCTTTATCTCTCATGTTTTTTAACAAGGGCATCACTGTCTATATAAGTGTGTACCACACCTGGCTTCAACCTTGTTTTTTTGTTTTTGTTTTTTGAGACAGGCTTTCATTGTGTAGCCCTGGCTAGCCTGGAACATCCTACCACTTAGACTAGACTAGCCTTGAACTCAGATCTGCCTGCCTCTGCCTCCCAAGTACCAGAATTAAAGGCATGAGTCACCACACCTGACAGCTTTGTATATTCTTACTAGATGCCTGTAGCTGTGTTTACATCTACTCACCTGACCAGTGGGTCAGATCAAGCCTTGCTATGAGGCTAGTGCTGACAGCAACAAGAATTCCTGTCATGATGCATTTGGCATCACAAAGCCACTGCCATGAAGAGATGGCCGCTGCTGATGGGGGGGATGTTGTATCATTAGATGATTTCTCTGACTCTGAAGAGGGTCTTTGATGGGTAGAGTAGTATATACCTGTACTCTCAATACTCAGAAGGCAAGTGGATCAACTGAGCCTCCAAGTTAGAAACTAGCCTGGGCAACATAGCAAGACTCTCTTGAGAGAGATTTGACTTTAAATATTTGATATTAAACAACCAATGAACTGTAAGATAGTAGCAAAGAAAAATTTAAATAACTCAATGAGCTTTCATTGAATGCTCTGAACTTAATATCATATAAAGAAATAAGACAAATGACTTAAATATAATAGTAGACAAGTAGTTATTAAACACATTGTGGAGGATATTCTGTTACCTGGGATACAGAAAGAAAGGAAAATACACTACCTGGAAGGGGAGGTGAAGTACCAGAAGACATCATGAGGCAGAGTTTTAGATGGAGGTCCCAGCAAACCTGAGAGGGGCCAGATTGGGAATGAAGCTCTGCCACCGTGCAGGAAGGTCACACAGCATGAGTACACTAACAGCAATGAGCTTAGCAGAGGCAAGGTGACTTTGGGGAAAATAAAATTAGCAGACAAGGTGCCAATAGCTGATGCTCTGAAAACTATGAGAAGCAAAAAGGTCCACAGACTGGAATCCTAACAGGTCTTTCCAATTATAAGTCACTCTGCTCATTTAACATCTGGATTGGAGGGTGGATCCCAATTTAAGAAATTTTAAAATGTGAAAGAATTAAGAAGACAAAGCAAGCAATGGCAATGACTACAAGATCATAATCAGGGGTACGCACAGAGATGTATGCAAGCCTGCTGGGGTGTATGCACACACATCTCTGCAAGACTGCTTAAACTCTTGGTGTAAGAAAAGCCTCTGCAGTGCCTTATGAGCAAATATGTCAAAGAGACCAAAGAGCATTACAATTCATAACAGTATCAAAATTACAGTTATGAAGTAGCAATGAAAATAATTTTATGGTTGGGGAATCACGGCAACAAGGGTCACAGCATTAGAAAAGTTGAGAAGCACTGACCTAAAGCATCTAAACCATCCTCTACACCTCAGCCAGTGTGTTGGATTCAGTTATCCACCACCAACCCCCCAAAATCCATAAGTGCATAAAATCTATGTGATACTGAAAGCTCCAGATTTAAGTCTTGAAAGCCAATTCCATTAAGTCCATTAAGTTGTACAAACTTTGGATTGGGTGACTATTAGTGGATAACATTTTCATTTATTATAATAAAGCTTATTAAACTAAACAATCACTTCTTAGTCATGTCATCAAGAGCACAATAACAAAAGTAATAGAGGCATTTTCTCCAGGAGTGTAACCACTGGCAAGTTTCCTGGGTTCCTGTATAAACCCCTGGCTCATGCTCCTCTAGGCAACCCTAACTAAACTCACCGTGTTATACACACAGAGTAAGCATGAGGAAGGGAGTTGGCTGGAAAGAAGGAGGGACTTGCCAGGGATGAGAGGGGAACAAGATAGGGTAATGGGGATGAACATGATCAAAATATATAATATACATATTTGGAAATGTCATAACAAAATCCATTATTACATATAGTATGTGCTGATAAAACTTTTAATGATAAAAGAAATAGAAGATAAATTGGATTTCACCAAAATTAAAATCTAAAGGACATCATGAAGAGAAGCAAAGAGAAGCAAAGGGTAGCCCATAAAATAGGAGAAAATATCTGCTGGTTTGATGAGGCATGTGCATCTAGAATAAAAAAAAAAAATCTTACAACATGATATCAAAAAGACCATATGACTTTTTAATGGGCAAAGAATCTGACTGACACTTCTCTAAAGATGTACAAAGAGCCAACGGGCACAAGAAAAGCTGTGCAACACCACTAGCTGGAAAATGCATATCAGAGCCACCAATCACTTTGCATCCCTTAGACAGGCTACTGAGAAAGACAGATACTAAAGAGCGTGCAGAGCTCAGGTGCTGACCCTTCCAGCCCTCCACGTGGGTGTGGGGGATGCTAAAGGAGACATTTTGGCAGTTCCTGGAAGGCTTCGTGCTCCCTGTCTTGCAGTAACTGCTACAAACTTGATGGTATAAAACAATACAAAATCATTACCTCCCTAACCTCTGGGTCAAAGGTCCACGAGGAGTCTGCCTGTGCCGAAAGTAAGCTCTGCTTTTGGGACTTAGGGAGAAAATGCCTTTCTTGCTTCTTTCAGCTTCTAGAAGAATTTTCCACACTGAGTCTCGCTCTGACTCACTTTCTGCTCTCTTCCTCCCTGAGGACCCTTTGACTGCAGTGGGTAACAATGGTACAAAATCATCTATTTTAAAGTGATCTGATTAGCAGCCTTCATTCCATCTGCAGTCTTTATTCTATGTCTGATTACCCTGTGACATTACAAAGTCACAGTTCAGAGGATTAAGATGTAGACATCTTCAGGGCAGTGTGGTGGGAGCGCTGGCCTGCTGTCTGCCACATCCAGCAAACCCTTGGAATATGCTCACAAGAAATAAAAAGATATGCTCACACAAAACTTGTACAAGAATGTTCACAATAGCCAAAGAGGAGATAACCCAAAATTCATCTACTGACAAAAAAAAAGTAGTACATAAAGATGGTGGAATATTATATAGCTATAAAAAGAGATGACATATTGACATGTTCCACAACATGGATAAACCTCAACAATACGAATGGACCTCAACAGCCAATAGAAAAGGACCACGGATTGTTCAGTTCCTTTTGCATATGCTTAGAGTCAGCAATTCCTTAAATATATGAAGTAGATTAGCAGTTGCCTAGGATGGGGAAGAAAGGAAATGGAAGAAATGGAGATATTAATGAGTGGGGCTTTCTTTCTGAAGCAATAAATGTGATGTTGGCTTTTTCTGGAATTTGGCTATTAAAGCTCTGGATTGCATACTCTGAAGGAGTGAGCATTCTGCAAGTGAATATCTCAATAAGGTGTTTTAATGAGTCCACTGATATGTGTCTGAAGGCCTGAGACACACATAATGAAGCATCAATGTCTATTCAATTATGTCTCTCTTAAAGGTTGTTTTTAAGGGACTAGCAAGAAGTGTGATGTCCTGAATAAGCCAGAATACAAAGACAGCTGGCACAGCCATGTGTCTGGCCTCTCAGACACCAGTCAATTTCATGCTCCAGAGGAAAACGACATTGTTCCCCTCCTGGGATGTGCCTACTGCTCCCCAGGAAGCCATGAACCCAGCAACAATTAAACATACCAAGAGCTTTGGTTTGAAGATGTATGCTCCCTAGCTCTCTCTCTCTCTCATCACTCTCCCCCACCCCACAAAGGGAAGTTCTCCTTCCTCTCTTCATCCCTTCCTCCCTCCCTCCCTCTTCCTCCTCTTCCTCTTCCCCCCTCCTCCTCCTCCTCCTTCTTCTTCTCTCTCTCTCCCCGCTCTCTCTCCTCTCCCTCTCTCTCTCTCTCTCTCTGAGTGCAAGAGTGTGTGGTGTGGGGGTGGGGTGTGTGTGTGTGTGTGTGTGTGTGTGTGTGTGTGTATGTGTGAAAAATCCATAGCCACTCTCCCTGGAGGTAGGCCAGGATATTCTCTCTGTATCTTTCACAGTTCAACCAATAGCTTATTCATTTTGCTAAAAGCAAGCTTGCTGTAAGCCACCACCAACCACTCCTAAGCACAATTAGAGCCTCGAGCCTAACATGACCACTTTTCTTATTTTAAAAGTCTCCTAAAAATATTTTTTATAAAATCATTTTTTTATTCTAAATCCACTGACTGGCAGCTATAAAATTAAAACATGAGGCTTGGTGGCAGGGCCCTTGCCTAGCAGCATGCATAAGAGCCAGGCCTCAAACTCCAGCACCACACACACACACACACACACACACACACACACACACCCATTCTTATCTCCTTGTACGAAGGTCAAGTCTAAGTGGTTGAAGGATCTCCACATAAAACCAGAGATACTGCTGTTCTAAATCTCACCAAATCTCTGGTCCTCTGAAGAACCCAGACTAATGGCGACCACCATCACCGTCACTCTTTGGAGTCACCGTTAGAATCCTAGACAGGCATGTGGCATGGTGCCATCCATACTGCAGCACCAGAGGAGGGGGGGGCGCAGAGATTCATGTAGGAGAGACGATGGAATGAGAGGGCAGCTGAAGGAGCCCTGAGGCAATGGAAACCGGCCCCATCTGGATGGATCTGGATTCCTCTCAGAGTTGAAGCACTGTGCACTGTTATAGATGATATCACCATCTGAGGAAATGTTAGAACCACAACAGGATGGATTCTTACAAACTATGTGTCAGTAGGCACTTATCTCAACATAAACTGTTTCACTGAGGGGAAAAAAAGACAACCCATCAGTGGTTCAGGGAAATGAGTGGAAAAGGAGTGATGGATGAAAGAGTTGTCAGAACAGTTCTCAACCTGTGGGTCGCCACCCCTCTGGGAGTCGAATGACCCTTTCACGGGGGTCACATGCCAGATATCCTGCATATCAGATGTTTATATTATGAATAATAAAAGCAGTAAAATTAGAGTTATAAAGTAGTAATGAAAATAACTTTATGGTTGGGGCGGGGGGTCACCAAAACAGGAGGAACCATATTAGATCATTGCAGCAGTGTTAGGAAGGTTGAGAACTGCTCACATGAAACCATTCAGGCAAGAGACGACTTGTGATTGAACTAACATGGTAGGAACAAAAACAGAGAGAAGTGAAGTGGGTGGACTTGGTACATACAGTAGAGGCAGAATAAGAGTGTCTATTGACAGTCTAGTAACTGTGACTTTGGGGCCTCTCATTTAAACAAACAGCGGAGTCAGTTACTCAAACATGGACAGTTTTGTTCAGGAGAAACTTGAGATGTGAGACCATTGTTCGATTAACTTATCCTCTTCTGAAGCATCCAGAATTATCCCTGCACGTGAAGAGCTTCCAAGACTCAACATAGACCATGGGGCTATGAGTCAAGTCAGTAAAGAAAACATAAGTTGTTGTTTTTTTAAGATTTATTTATTATATATATATTATTATATGTAAGTACACTGTAGCTGGCATCAGAATTCGTTACAGATGGTTGTGAGCCACCATGTGGTTGCTGGGATTTAAACTCGGGACCTTCAGAAGAGCAGTCAGCACTCTTAACCACTGAGCCATCTCACCAGCCCTGAAAACATAAGTTTTTAAAGACCCCAAACTGCTAAATCAGAAACCTTTATTCCATCATCTTTTTATGTATAAAACCAAGATTCCTACTCTACGTTTGTAAACAAATTCTCCATTTAAAATCCATTTTCTACTCAACCTGTCATTCTTGTGTATGTATTTTCTCCCTGGTAACAACAAGGATGCCTTGTTCAGTTAAAGATGATTGAATGCTGGCCACCAAAAGACAGATGAAGTAAGAGGAGATGGAGAATTATTTCATCTGAAACAAAAGGGCCTGGACCTCAAATAAACACATCCCAGGTTCAGATTAACTCTTAAATCAATGGCTGCTTTTCACCCATTAACATCAATTCTTGTTTTCCTTATGAACACTGTGTCAGTGGGCTGCAGCCTCTGGTTGTCATAGTAACTGCAATTTCACACACCAACACGCTTTCTCTCATAACACAGACTTGGAGTGGCACTTTTTAAAGGTGTGTATTTTAGCACTCGATGGATCTGGTGTCATTTCTAGTCAACTCTTGTCTCAGAGATGTCCTGTTTCTTAAATGTTACAATACTGAAGGCAAAGACAAAAAGGGGCTCCCAGCTCTGTCCTTTAATTAAACTTGTAGTTGGTCCCTTGGCTGCTCTCTGCCCCTGAGGATTCTCCTTTTGATATTGTGGCTCAGGAGGAATCATCAGGTCATGTATTGTGATCCAGCCCATCAGACAAATCAGGAAAGAAATGACGTCACAATCCTGTTCTGCTGCTATCGCTCTTCTGACATAGTGTTTCCTACTGGCAAAGAAAAAGAGCCGGGCGTGGTGGCGCATGCCTTTAATCCCAGCACTAGGGAGGTAGAGGCAGGCGGATTTCTGAGTTCGAGGCCAGCCTGGTCTACAAAGTGAGTTCCAGGACAGCCAGGGCTATACAGAGAAACCCTGTCTCGAAAAACCAAAANCTTATGACTATTAGGTAAACCCTTGGGAAATGTATGAACAGAACCTCTCTCTCTCTCATCAATCCAGAAGCAAATGCTGTCAGACAGCATCTGAGACCTGCAGAGAGCCATCATTGCTTTAAGGGATCTGGAACGCCATCACTGTATTGAAAAGAATCTTGATTTAAGGCTTTCTTTACCCTGTTACCATAAAAAAAAATTCATAAAGATTGTTACCACATCAGAATGCTGAATTTGAAGTGACCTAAACTATGATCATATGTATTTGACTCCAAAATAAATTTTTTTCTCATCCCATTAAGGTGGAAGAGGTATTTTTAACATGGTCACTCTACTATAGTATGAGAAATCAGATTTATTATTTGTTTGAAATTTTTCCAAATGGCCCTAGAATACATATAAACACATTTATTGTTACCCAGTGTATCAGCTATTTTTTGTCATTATGATAAAATGCCATTATCAGAAGCAACTTGTGGAGGCAAGACTTTACTTAGGCTAATGGTTCTCGAGGGATAAGGGTCCTCTCTGGCAGAAAGGCAGGGCAGCGTGCTGCAGGAATGACAATTAGAACAGGAATCTGAGAAATCACAAATATGCAAACAAACAGAAAGCAGAGAGAGCAAACTGGGAGTAGGACAAAGTGAAGAAATCTCAAAGCCCACTCCCAAAACCACATCTCCTCCAGCAAGACAGTGCCTCCTCACCCTCCCAGACAGTGCCACCAACTAGAGACCAAGTGTTCCAGTAACCCCCTCCAAATCTTAAGAGATATTTTTCTCACTCAAACCATTTACACCTTTTTCACTTCCCTCTTTGCCCGCAGCAAACACAGAAATCTACGCAGAGACCCCTTTCCCTTTCCCCCAAGTCATTCTTAACGCCACCTTCCACGGGGACCCCCATTCTCTGTCTGGGACTCACTTGTTAACCATGTTAGCCAGTGTCACAGTCAAAGGGCCCTGAAGTCATCACAGTACAGGAGCTAAGGCTTTGCAAAACGATCTCAAAACTAGTCAAAAGAACTCACTTGTAGAGTGAACTAGTCCACACCTACCAACTCAGACAGTTAAACCATGACGCTAACCCAAACAAAGTCACAGGGGTCTCCTGTGGTTCTGTTAGCTTCTTCCCCATAAGCCACTCTAACCAGTCATGAGTATTGCTGGGGTGGCAAGGAATTAGGGAATCAGGAGAGGACAGATTTCCAGCTGGGAAAACTTGAAACTTCAAATGCTGACGTTTTAGCAAGAAATTCTCAAACTGTCAACCATTGCCCACCACTGTCCACCACTGCCCGCCACTGCCTGCCACTGCCTCCTGGCAGCTGCCCGCCACTGCCTGGCTTAAAGCAGAGCAGCTCAGGGCTTGTTGACTCTGTTAAATGACGGCCAGTCCCCAGACAGCTTTACCACAAAACTAAAAGATGAAATCAGCAGCAATTAAATACGGTCCCATTGCTAAGGCCCCAAATGGCAGGGCAGGTCACCCCACAGCAGAAAAACGAGATTAGCTGTTATCTCTGCCTACGGTACACACCCTGACTTGAGCCACAGGATGGCTCCAAGACTCCATGGGCTGAAAAGACTGAAACAAACGTCTGCAGGAGGGCACTGCACCGAAGACCACACAGCTCTGGCATGCAATTTCCTTTTCTTGTCTCAGCTCCCACCAGTATGCCTGTGTGTGAGCCGGGTATGAGCAGGGGCCACAAGAGCCCAGCTCTGCTTTTGTTTGTACGTGAGGCTCAATCCCCTCTGAACAGAATTCAGCTTTCAACACCTCAGTAGAAGATGAAAAGACTCAAAGCCCCAGGTGCTATCTGGTCTGGACATCCCACAACCCAGAGGTGCTTTATCCTCTTTCCTGCCATTAAAAGCTCCCTTAACCTCTCTACTAAGTGTAGGAAGGTCTTCTAGGGGTGGCCTCTCTAACCCTAGGTGACTTCTCCCAAGGACCAAGTATTTCACTTGTGGGGAGGTGGGGGAGAGGTGAGTTCATTATACTGTATCAGGTTCCTTTAATTATAAGATCATTAAAATGAATGTGACAACTATCATGGGCACTGGAAAGGCAGCAGGTGAAATTAGGGCCTTGGTTTATCACTATATCTACAATGTTTCAAACAATACCCAGCAGATAGCAGGCGCTCAAGGGTACCCATTCCTCTTTATCCATTAACATGACTATGATTTTTTGTAAAGCAGAACACGGGTTTCCAACACACAGAAATATACACAGATTTTTTTTAAGGAAATATATATATATATATATATATATATATATATATATATATATATGAACTGGGGTGGGAATTTTTTTTCCTCTGGCTCTATACATGGCATTAGATTGTCCTTGCCTTTTTTGTGAAACATGTACTGCTCACAGCTCTCTGGGTAAACCCTGGACCTTAGGGACAGAGCAGCTGGCCTCCCTATCTAAGAGGATGCAGAGAGGAGAGGTGGAGGGGTGGAGGGAAGAGATGGGGGGAAGAGGCACCTTAAACTAAAACTTACATTTTTTTTCAATTTTTATTAGATATTTTCTTCATTTACATTTCAATTGTTATCCAGAAGGTTCCCTATACCCTCCCCCCTCCCGGCCCTGCTCCCCTACCCACCCGCTCCCACATCTTGGCCCTGGCGTTCCCCTGTATTGGGGCATATAAAGTCTGCATGACCAAGGGGCCTCTCTTCCCAATGATGGCCAACTAGGCCATCCTCTTCTATATATGCAGCTAGAGACATGAGCTCAGGGGGTANTAGTTAGTTCATGGTTATTCTCCCACCTATAGGGTTGAAGACCCCTTCAGCTCCTTGGGTACTTTCTCTAGTTCCTTCCTTGGGAACCCTATGTTCCATCTAATAGCTGACTGTGAGCATCCACTTCTTACTGGCACCATCTAGAACAAAAGTTCAAAATGACAGAAATCAGCCAAAATGTCATGTTCTACCAGTCATTTTGTTTAAAAAAAAAAAAAAGAAAAGCTTTTCCGGTGTGCACACAAGGTAAGGACTCTGAAACACAACACTTTTAATAGGAAACTAAGTAGCAAATGTTCCCGGTAAGTAAACACGGGCTCACCCGGAATGACTTGACCTGCCTGTGAACTGAAAAGGAGAAGCAAGATCCAAAGGTGGAAGTCATATGGTTTCCAAGAAGCCTTTCCAGCAACCATTAGGTCACCACAGCAGCATAAAGTCACAATTCAAAATAATTCCATAAATACCCACGCTGCTACTGCAGTAGAGGTAGATGCTGTTAAGAAAAAACAATATCTGGCCATATTTATTCAGTACAAACTTAAGCACTGGACTCACTTTATAATCATAAACCAAAGAAATAACAATTTTCCACATTTGTGTTAGATTTATGAGATTTATTTTTAAGATTTATTATTTTATTTCTCTGTGTGTGTGTGTGTGTGTGTGTGTGTGTGTGTGTGTGTGTGTGTAGATATGCATGCACAAGAGCATATTCCCCTGAATCCAGAGGTGTCAGAGCCCCTGAAGCTGGAATTACACACACTTGTGAGCTGCCTAACATGGGTAATGGGAATCAAACCCTGGTCCTCTACACAAGCAGCAAGTGCTCTTAGCTTCTGAGCCATCTCGCCAGCCTGGACTTGGGACATTTACATCTGCTTGCCCATGGCTATACATGCGGATAATCTCATCTACCAAAATTTATTTCTTAACTGAGAAAGAGGAACACTCCTCCATTGCTGGTGGGATTGCAAGCTGGTACAACCACTCTGAAAATCAGTCTGGAGGTTCCTCAGAAAATTGGACATAGTACTACCGGAAGATCCAGCAATACCTCTCCTGGGCATATACCCACATGTTCCAACTGGTAACAAGGACACATGCTCCACTATGTTCATAGCAGCCTTATTCATAATAGCCAGAAGCTGGAAAGAACCCAGATGTCCCTCAACAGAGGAATGGATACAGAAAATGTGGTACATTTACACAATGGAGTACTACTCAGCTATTTAAAACAATGAATTGATGAAATTCTTGGGCAAATAGATGTATCTGGAGGATATCATCCTTAGTGAGGCAACCCAATCACAAAAGAAGTCACTTGATATGTACTCACTGATAAGTGGATATTAGCCCAGAAACTTAGAATACCCAAGATACAATTTTCAAAACACAAGAAAATCATGAAGAAAGACCAAAGTGTGGATACTTCATTCCTCCTTAGAATAGGGAACAAAACACCCATGGAAAAAGTTACAGAGATAAAGTTTGGAGCTAAGATTAAAGGATGGATCATCCAGAGACAACCCCACCCGGAGATCCATCCCATAATCAGCTACCAAACCCAGACATTATTGCATATGCCAGCAAGATTTTGCTGAAAGGACCCTGATATAGCTATCTTGAGAGAGGCTATGCCAGTGCCTGGCAAACACAGAAGTGCATGCTCACAGTCAGCTATTGAATGGAACACAGAGCCTCCAATGGAGGAGCTAGAGAAAGTACCCAAGGAGCTGAAGGGGTCTGCAACCCTATTGGTGGAACAGCAACAGTACCCCCAGAGCTCATGTCTCTAGCTGCATATGTAGCAGAAGATGGCCTTGTCAGCCATCATTAGGAAGAGAAGCCCCTTGGTCATGCAAACTTTATATGCCCTGGTAAAGAGGAACACCAGGGCCAAGAAGTGGGAGTGGGTGGGTAAGCATTTGAAATGTAATAAAGAAAATATCTAATAAAAAAAGATAAAAAAGAAAAAGAAAAAGTTATGATGGTTTCTTTAAATTTTCAAAGATCTTTAAATTCCATACCTTGGCCCAGGACAAGTCAGCAGTCAGAGGCATGTCTATAATCCTAGCATTCAGAAGACAGAAGCAGAGGGGTCCCTGCAATCTGGAGGCCAGGCTGGTCTAAGAGGTACGTTTTAGGTTGCACAGTGAAACATCATACATTATACATAAACATCATAATCATATTACATATATATTTTGTGTGTGTATGCTGAATCTGATAACAAAGCCAGCAAGTTATTTTACTCTGCAATGTGATATGCTGATTTAAGTTGCATATGAAAAGAGAACGGAGGATAACTATGAACATCTTAAAGCAAGGGGAGCACCATGGGAGAGGGCACCAAGGGGGTGACAATACCCCAGGGATCTTCTTCACTAAAGCAGTGGCTCTAAACTTAACACAGGAACAGAAAGCCAACAGAGTAGGCTAGGAACCATGGAAGGCTGAGGACAAAGTAAAAATGTCACCTTCACTAACTGTGAGGCAAAAGGAGGTTCTTAAAATTAAATTTTAAATTTAGCATACAAAGTAATGGGTTTCATTATGGCATCTCCAGCCACGTGTGTCTTTTTACTTTGTTCTAATTCGCTCCCCTCCCCCACTGCCCTGGCCCAGCTTGATGGCCCCCCTCTCTTCCCAACAGTGGTCTCTGTCCTCTGTTTTCATATCCCCTGTGTTCCATTACTGTCTCTTCCCCATTCTGACCTTGGCTCCCTTCCTTAAGATGTCTTGTTCCGTGGTGGCCCACACCTTCAGACCCAGCACCTGGGAGGCAGAGGCAGGTGGACCTCTGTAAGTTCAAGGCCAGCCTAGGCTACCGAGTGAAACCCTACTTCAACAAACAAACAACTCTTTTTCCTCTCTACTGTGGTGCCCTCAAAAAAGAGATTCTGTTGTTGTTATTTACTTATATTATTGAGTGGGTGCAGGGACTGTAAACATGGGCCTGCACATGTCATAACAAGCAAGTGGAGGTCAGAGGACAACTGTAGGCAGTCGGTTCTCTCCTATTGTCATGGGATCTGAGGGCTGAACTCCATTGACCAGGTTTGTACAGTAAGTGTTTCTATCCACTGAGCCATCCAGCCTAACTCAGAAGTTCTTAATAACAGGGCCCGACATTAGATAACATTCAGAAAAGATTACCTTATTTCCATGGTTCACACAGAACTCTGAGGCAGGAGTTAGTTCTCCATAGGCGGTAAGGACAAGGCCCCCCAAACAGACTGTAAACTAGTCACACAGCCTGAGACCAGGACAGTGGAGTGACTAGACCAACAGCTCACAGAACAAGGGAAACACATTGGGAGAGAGTGGACAAAGGTGGCCGCAATGCATGCCCACTTCCACTTTCAGAGGGGTACCACGGGCCACCTCTGCAGTTGTACAAAGAAAGCATGCAAAGGCTTAGGGCCACCTCTGCAGTTGTACAAAGAAAGCATGCAAAGGCTTAAGTGACCACTGCTTGTTCAGTGCTCTGTTCCCTAAACAGACCAGAGATTTTAAGAATTAAGCGAGAAATGGGCCTGGGGGTGGGGAGAGCACAGGTGTTTTAAAGTAAAGGTGCTGGGTTCTTTAGAATAGGGAGCACGGAGTACTTTTCTAATTATAGCCAAATATCTAGAAGGAATTAAAGATAAGTGTTGAAAAATCTGGCCCTGGGGTGCAGCTCAGTAATAAAATCAAAGCTTAGAATTCATGAAGACCCAGATTCACCTGGGAGTGGAAGAGAAAGAGATGGTGTTAGGAAAGGTACGGGAAGGAGGAGACATATCAAAGATCTCTAAAGCAAAAAGAAAAGCTATTAGGTAAAGTCAAAACACAATTCACATACTGAGAGGCAAATACCCGCAATTTATTCACAAATGACTAATCTTCCTAATGCATAAAAAGCTCTTAAAATTGGGAAAGAAAGAGCCAAACACTTAGTAACAAAATGCACTCCCCCCCAAAAAAATAGCAGGGAGGCAGGTCAAAGGAATTGAAAGGTAAACGACCTGAAGAAAGAAAAATGAGGAGAGATGTCAGGTTTCAGAATAAAAAATTCAAACTGCATTTGGATGTCATTTTTCTTCTCTCATGCCTACAGCACTTCATATTGGCAAAGCTGTGGAGAAGCTGCGACTTTGTGCGTTGCTGATGAGAATCGAAGTGCTTTCTTCATACCCTGAGGAAGGAATCTCTAAGGGCGTCTCAAATGTACTGGACAACATCGGCCAGAATGGCTCACACCTTCATCCTCTGACCTGCAATTCCTAGTTTGATGAGTCCATCCAGTAGGTGCCCTTACAAATAGAAAACCATAGAAGGAAGCTACTTGCACCAGCGTAATGTATAAAGATGTCAAACAAAGTGAATCCACACCAACATAGACCAAACTGTCCGACCATCAAGAACCATAAACCATGTAAATCGATGGCTTCAGGATGGTGAAGACACAAAGCACAGAACTGACCTGTGTGTGTTAATGCCAGATGATCCAAAACAGCCCAGTAACATACGTGTTAGACATCTGTTGGGGGACAAAGCCAAGTGTCCCCACCACCAGCATGCTATGTGTGGCTTAAGGGCTCTGCTAAAAGCTAGCCATATTGGGGCCACTGGGCTCACTGGGTTTAGGTTTCAAACTTGTAGCTTAAAGATGAATTATTTAGAGAAGGGCCAGACTGCAAACTGCCATCACACATGCACAGACATCAGGGTCTGGGCATGCATGGCTGTTCGGGAAATTTCCCAGAGTCATGGCTAGTCAGAGGGGAGGCTAACACAGGGCCAGCTGTGAAAGGCCTCACAGGCTGTCTGAACTTTACCACGGAGGCTGCTCAAGGCCACCGGAGACTCTTGTTGATCATTTACCCATTTATCTAGTGTGTATGCATGTGCATGTATGTCCATCACATGTATGCAGGAACTCACAGAGGTCAGAAGAGAGCATTAGATTCCCCTGGAACAGGAGTTACAGGCAGTTGTGAGCTGGGAACTGAACCCCAGTCCTCTGGAAGAGCAGAAAGTGTTCTTAACTACCTCACCATTTCTCTAGCTCCACTGGGGGATTTTAAGCAGCCACATGAAATCATCAGATACGGATTTTTCACAGGACCGCAGGGGAAAGGAATGGGTGAGACAGAAGCCACATTAGCATCACTCCCTGAGCATGAATACTCAGTAAAGAGGAAAAACCGTCTTAGCTGTGCATTATTAGGCTCAACTGACAGGAGCGAAGAGTCTGTGAGAAATGAAAGCAGGGCCAAATCAGAGGGAAAGCCCAGGGCCCCCTGTGCATCCCGTCTCCAGAAGACCACCTGCAATGAGTGCCAAGAACTGGGGTGTCTTTGCTCAAGTCTGTCTGAAATAGGTGGCAGTCTGGATTCCCGGGGCTGGGGGAAGACTTCTGTAGCTTCTCCAACTTCACTATTAACTGTACTCCGTTACTCATTCAAAAAGTAGGTTGTGAGGCCAGACTCGCAGTTGATAGAGGACACCTCACCAGAGAATGAGTTGGAGTGTGAGACTCCACTGATGTCGTAACACTTGAGAGGAGGACACAGGAAATTCACACACCGAGATTTACTCGGGCTCAAGGAAAAAGCAAGAGGAGACAATACAGAGGAACACAAAGCCTTGGATCATGAACAGCCACCCACTAATTTGTTTTTCCTATTCTCCTAGTCTCTTGTCACTCTGTCACTCGTGTGTGTGTGTGTGTGTGTGTGTGTGTGTGTGTGTGTGTGTGTGACATTTGGCTGCTGGTTAACAGTGTGAATTGCTTACTGAGGCAATTAGAAGACAGTCTAGAGGGGTTTGCTCATTAAATAGAAAAACTATAAACCATTTTAGGAACAAGAAGACTCCTGAGACCAACTGTAGGTATGGGGTGCTTCAAGACCACAGCAGTGTGGACAGGGGTGGACAGGAGATTTCAATAAGATACACAGAGATACAAAGCAGGAAAAGCAACTCAGACACGTCTTCACCAGAACTGGCACACAGCTGAGCATCCTATCTAGGACAGTCAAGGAACCACTCAGCGACACTGATACTTTATGTATAGTCATTTTAAAAACTTCTTCTCCTAAAGGCCTGTTCTAATTGTCTTAATGAGACTTTTATGAACTTAAAAGAAAATGGCTCTAAGACATTTTTAATTAGTGTTAACATTAGCCTATTAACCTGGTAATTATAATTAAATATAGAGATAAACCAGCATTTCAGTGACCTCAGCTGTCTGGGTTATGTTTGTGACCACAAAAAAGACCAGAAGGACAAAGGCAGGTTCTCTCCCATCCTGCACAACTGAATGTCCCGTCTTTGATAAAGTAATGATTTTAGCTTCACAAAAGGGTCTGAGGTCACCAAAACTGGGGACTGACTTTGCTTCTGAAGTGTCCCCACATGAACACTTTAGCTCTATAGTATGTTCTGACAGCCAAGCTTCCATGGGCAATGTACACACACCACTGTGGCTCAAGCAGCAGCCCTGCCCTTTGCACCACACTAGTTTCTGAGTTTGTTGTCTTAAACCAGAGCATCTTGGGAAATGTAACACTTTTCAGTTAGAAGGTCTAGGGTTTTATGTTAGGAGGAATGTACCCATGAAGATGGGAGAAAAAGTGGAGATTCTCCTCTCTGGAGCCCCAGACAAAGCAGCTGAAGCTCAGAGAAGCTATGACATCCATTAGGGCCCTGGGGAACAGCAGGTCTGCCATGATGTTGACCTCCAGCAGATCTACTGGGTCCCAGAGGTCCTCCCAACAAAAGCCACTTATCATAAGCTGTTTGCAGACCAAGTCTGCACAGCCAAACCATCTCCCTGCGGTCCACCATCTTCCTTCTCTCTTTTCCCTTCATCTAGAGTTCCTCCATTCTTTTTTATCCCACTTTCACAATTCCTCTTACTATTTGTGATTTTTCCCCTTCTGTTCAAACACTCATTGTGACTTCTTTAAGCTAACCTGGCTCTACTTCTTATCATTTTAACCCTAAATCATCTTAGGGTATTGGTTTAAAAAAAAAAAAAAAGACTGTAGACATAGACGTGAGAATGGCAAGCCCTGCCTGGTCTCGCACTGTATGTAGCATTACATGTAGTCTGCACATAGGTATTTCTGGGAGTCTGTTTCACCTTTGGGGCTTCTATAACAAATCAATGCTTTGACATTCCCCAAATCTTCTCTCTTACAGTTCTGAGGGCCAGAAGCCACTAGGCCATCAGAGTTGGTTCCTACAGAAAAGTTCAGGGGGAAACCTACTTCCTTGTCTCCCAGCTTGTAGAAGTGGCCTGGATTCTTTGTCCCTATCCTCTTTCCACAGACACAACTCCGCCTTCTGCAGTCATATTTTTCTAGCACTCCCAACTTACATTTCTCATTATACTTAGAGTTGGCCCAGTGGATCCAGGAAAATCTCTCCATCTCAAGATCCTTAAGTTACTCTCACCTATAAAGTCCTTCTTGCCATGGAAGGGCATGTCTGAGAATTAGGACCAGGATATCTTTGGGTCCATTACTCAGTCCTGTCAGTGACCTATGGGTGCATTCCTAAGAGCTGAGAGTAACACCTAGGGAGCAGTGAATAAGAAATTGAGGCCATCCCTAGATCTGCAAGGAAGCTGACTTGGCCCACATCCTTGCTGAGCATGGCAGAGGATTTCAGATGAAATCACAGCTCTGCCTCACACCTGACTTAAGCCTGCTAAGACCCTGAGTAAGCCTGTGCTCCCAGGAACTGAGATTATAGACTTGTGTCTCACACCGTTATATGTTCAGTAATCTGTGATACGATAGAGGAAACTATTGCAGTTGACAACAGAACATGCACAGGGAGGAAATGAATAATCTCATGGAAAGTCAGCAACAGACACGAAATCACATAAATAATTTAGAGTTCCCATATGCATAAACAATTAGTCAAAGAATGAGCTCACAATTTGCATTGGTTACTTAACAGGCTAATAGCCTGTACAAGATGAGGAACTGAATTAGGAGTCTAATGAAGCCATTAAAAGTTGACCTCTTGGGCAGTGGTAGCGCATGCCTTTAATCCCAGCACTTGGGAGGCAGAGACAGGGGGATTTCTGAGTTCGAGGCCAGCCTGGTCTACAGTGTTAGTTCCAGGAGAGCCAGGGCTATACAGAGAAACCCTGTCTCAAAAACCAAAAAAAAAAAGAAAAGAAAAGAAAAAAGAAAGAAAGAAAAAAATAATAAGTTGACCTCTTGAGATGTTTCTTTCATATCATCTGGCCTGATATGAAAGGGTACAGAAATTCTATGAACATAAACTGGGGTCTCAGAAACCATTTGTGAAAGGTACTATCTCACTAGAACTATCTGAACAGTGGAGATGTAGGAGCCTATTCCATGCAAAGCAGTTTTGAGAAACAGTACAGACTCCCACCATTAGAGCAAGTCTCACTGCCCAGAATGCTAATATACAGCGGACGGGGCCTGCCTTCCTCAACTGTCACCTTGACCTCATGCCCCTTCCCCAACTCTCTACAGTGGTCCCTCATCTCTTAGTATTAAAAAATGTTCTAGAACACTTCTCCAAGGATCTCAAAATAGACCTCTAAGTTGTCTTCCTTCATCTTGGGGGTGAGCTACACGGACTCTGCTCTACCCATTCAGATGACCAATGCCTGATCTCTTTGACATGATCTCCTAGTAACCAAAACTAACCTAACCAATCAGAAACTGAATCCAAAAATCTCGAATTCATCTAATGCCAACCCTTGCTCCATGCTGATCCCTGCCGAGTGACCCAAAAGCTAAAATGGGAAGACACTCAGAAACAAGTCCTGAATTAGCAAATGGGACTTTTAAATGTCAAGGGCTAATGAAGCTATAATTATTTCATCCGGTTCAGCGTTTATTTCCCAAGCATTTGAAAATCTGCAACCCACGGAATCAGACACTATGGAGGACGAATGTTCCTAAAACAAGTTTCTGACATTCCCAAGGCTAGCACGTGACAGTGACAGAGGCATGAAAACAACGCGTGAAAGCTCGAAGCAGGGAAAAGATAAAGTAGATCAGAGGCAGAAGCATTGTGGGAAAGATGAGAAGACATAATCTGGCGGACCTTGATCAGTGAGTATGTGAGGGAGAACTCGGTCAAAAGCAGACTGGTGAACCTTCACTGCCCATGAAGGAAGTTGAGAAGGAGTAGGAGGGAGACAGGGACTGACGACTGGGCTCCTACTGATGTAGGGATGAGGTCAGGTGGGAGCCAACTGTAAAAGGTCAGAACAGACTAATGCCATCCTACTGGAACTGAGGTGCTAAGGAAGGGCAGCAGTGGCTGTTGCTGCGGCTGTGTGTTCCATGGTGAAATTAACAGAATCCAAACAGTGCTTTCAGAAAGCAATACCAACAGCAGCTGGAAAATGGCCCGTGGGAGACTGGAGAAATAAAACACAGTTAAGACTCCATTATAATAATGCAGGTGCTGACTATGCAGATTCTTGAGCACTAAGCAATGACCTTGCATTATCTCATTTCCTATTCAAGACCTCACAAAAATAGGTGCTATTACTAACCTCATTTTCTGCCTGAGAAAAGCTGGGCTTAGACGGGGCAAGAATCTAGCTCAAAGTCATAAGGTTGGTGGGTGGTAGTAACAGCTTTACCAATCAGCTCTTACTTTTGAGCCCAAGGTTTGGGGACCACAGAAGTTGAAGTGGGGATTGGGGAAATGAAGGGTGGGAAGCCATTTCAGGGATAGAATTGTTGATGATTGATTCTAGTAAAGTCTGGACTGGGGATAGACTTGATTTGAAGATGAAGAAGAGAAAAATATCAAGGGCATCTGAAAGATTTCCAGGCCAGGAGTCTGTAAGTGAGGATGTCACAAACCAAGATGGCAGCAGGACTGAGAACAACCACCTGGTTACAGAAATGGAGGGCTGCTGAGTGTGTGACTCTCCCGGTAGACCTTAGGCTGTAAGTTAGCTCCTCATCTCTGGAAATGCTAACACGCCAGGGACTAAAGTTCTCCTCCTAATGGATCTTCGATGTATAATAGTCATCTGTATAACAGTCATCTGGGAGGCCAAACTGTGGTAGCATTCTGATTCTGCTCTGACCCTGCCAACACCAGCCAGCCTGGGTACCACTTGCCTCACTTACTCTCCATCTTCTTCTCTTCTTGGTCCTCATTTTGAGCAATCCAATCACCAACCACACTCTTATCACCAAGAAAGAAAACGCAATGCTGGATGATTTTGATTAAAGATTTCCCAGGGCAGATGGTCAAATTACTGAGTAACATAAAAAATCTGTGAAATCAATGAGCATTTCCTAAAATCCAACAGCATGAGGACCCCAAACTTTGCTATATAAAGATACAGCCTCAGAGGACTGCTTCTAAGTCCCAAGTGCCAACACACAGGTGACACTTCAAATCATCATCTTCTTTCCACCGATCTCACTTTAAAACTATGCATCCTTTTCTAGAACTTGTGTTGGGAAGTAACCGCATCATCTTTAGTGAAGCCCCCAAGGATACCCAGCCCACAGAATTCAGGTAAGGCCTTGACTGGGATTCCTCGTGTGAAAAATCTGCTGATGAGAATGGTCCCAAAGCCTGTGTCATCCATATCCACCAGGCCAGGCTTCCCCATCTCATTTAAGTTGCTATGAAATGCTCAGAAGGTAAAAGCCCTTGTGATACAGACATGATCATCTGAGCTTGATCCCAGGATACCCTATGGTGGAAGGAGAGAACCAACATGCATGTACATACTCACACCAACAATCACACAGTGCATTACATACACATGCATTCATGCACTGGCCATACACACATACAATAATGAATATTTAAAATTTTAAATTCATACGGGGTAACTTGGCATCTATTATTTTTTATATTGATTGGCTTTTCTAGAGTAACAAATCCTAAGGTTTTTCCATTTTTTCAATAGTTCCTCTCTTCTCTTTCTTGTCTGTATGTTTGAAACTGTGCTTTCCCATATGCTAAACTGCCCTCAAGCTTACTACATAGCTGAAGATGACCCTGAACTCCTGAAGCTTTCTCCTCCAAGTGCAGGGATACAGGCGTACATCAGCTTTCCTTCCGTTCTCGATGAGTTATTCACATTAGGGTAGCAGGTTATATGCATCACGTGACTTACAGTTCTTCAAGAAAATTCTGGGGTCAAATTGACTCATTTTTTACATGCATATAGAATTTATTGTTTACCCTCTTTGTCACATTTATATTCTTAAAAAGCCAATAAAAAATGACTAAGTGTTTCTTCTTATCATTACCTTCATAGATAGCAGCTGATGTTAATAATTTTATAATACTCCTTAAAGCCAGGGGCGCTGTAGCACACAGCTATATTCTAAGTCCTCCAGCAATGGAGGCAGGAGAATCAAGGGTTCAAGGCCAGCCTTGGCTACCGACACAACCTCAGCTTAGTGAGATCTTGTCTCAAAAAGATTTAAATAAGATTAACACACACATACACACATACACACATAGAGAGAGAGACAGACAGAGACAGAGACAGAGAGACAGAGAGACAGACAGAGAGAGACTAAGACCAAGGCCAAGGCCAACAAAGGAGCCTGCCATAGAGTAACAGAAAATATATTCTAGTATATAACCAATACCGCCATCTGTTGGCAGCAAACAGAATTGTATCTTCTGCTTGGTAGTGTGGCTTCACCCCCACACCCAGCCCCTTTTAGCCTACATTTGAGCCTGATTAACGTAAAAGCAATCACTTCTAAAGACATCCAAGACTGTCAAAATATTACAACAAACACCAATGCCTGTGGTGTAATTAATTACAAAGGTACTTAACATCCCTTTGCAAGATTTGTTCTAAAAGAAATATTTATCTTTGCAGGATCTATGCTATGGTTCTTAGAAGTGACATATACACTGGGAAATATGCAGTTCCTTACATACAAGTGAAGTTGTCTCATTCACAAACACAGCATCTTTAAGCTGTATGTATATAGGTAGTGAAGAATATTGAAAAGATCACTAACTAAAGAAATCAGCAAGATTCTCATCTGGTCTGCTACTTATTAAGCTTGGTCGAAACCTCGCTCGTGTTATTCATATATTAAATGGAATTATTATGCAACATTCTGAATCTTATGGTTCTGTTGAAAAATATCAAGATGCTGTAAAATTATGATGTATGACATAATATTCTGAGTCCTAATATTCTGCTTAACTCAAAGAAGTTTCTTATATACAGTTACTGTTAACCATCATCAACTATCTTATTTGGTGTGTATTTTCTTTCAATCATCAGAATCTCTTCTAAACTCTTCCAGTTTGACACCTTTTCCTCTCTTCCCTGTCTTGAAACAGGGCAGAAGGGTTGTGATGTTACACAAGCTGGGCTTAGCTCACAGGTCCTCCTGCCTCTGCCTTTTGAGTAGCAGGGGCTACAGACTTAAAGCAGCATGCCCGGTTTGACATCTTAAAAAGAGAGGAGTTTTGTTTGTTTAGATTAAATACAGAAGACAATTAGTGGAATAAAAATAACTTCCTTCACCCTCATACCAATGACCCTCTTCAAGGTTCTACTGGGACTCATTTAAAATCAACACCGGGTTTTTTAAATGAAGGGCAGATGCCAAACCCCATTAAATGGGAATTTCGTAAACTCCTTTCTCTGAAATTGAGATTCTACTCCTCCCAGAGGGTAACTGGGTGGTGGATCATTTGCCTAGCAATTGGGGACCCTAGCTGGATCCCAGGTCCAAAAGAAGAGAGGAAGGACAGAGGAAGGGACAGACAGAGGCGGAACAATCAGGAGAAGGAAGTAGAGACGGACAAATTCCACCTGTGTGCCTTCTTGTGCACAAGGAATTCAAGCCCAATAAAACTATATTTGCACACACTTTTTCCTTTCGAACAGTAGGTTGGTTATCACGCTTGCTAAGGGAAATAAGCAAAATGCATGGTTATTCATTGTCAACTTGATGAGATTTAGAACCACTACAAGGACACAGCTTTCTATGGGAAATGTTTCCAGAACGGTTTAATAGGCTGGGGTCCCTATGGGATGAAAGCTGAGACCAGCTGAGCACCAGCATCCACTTCTCTGCTTTCTGACTGTGAGTATAAAGTGACCATCCACCTAGTGCTTCCCACAGACACCCAGCCAGAGCCTCTCTCACCATCATTCTTACCCACTCTGATAGACTGGCTCCTCAACGACGAAACAAAGTAACTGCTTTCTGACATGGCTTTTCTCAGGTATTTGTCACAGAAACAAAAATAACAAATATCTAAGTGATGTTTCCATGTGTGCTGATGTTAATGCGCTCACTGCTGTTGTTGTTTCTATGGAAAACCCCATGCACTTACCTCATGAGAACTAGCCTTGTTGGCTTATAGTCTAGCAGGAGGCAGGTAAACACTTTAGGAACAGGGTCAACAGTGTCTTCTGTCCCTTTGAGATAATCATAAAAATCAGTAGGTAGAGGAGGTTCCTTCTTCCACCTACAGAGACATCTTTCTCTCTGCCTAGTTGACTGCCTCATCTGTTTAGCATTCTCTCATCCTATTTTTGTTAATAATGCAATTAGAAGTCTCATTACAAATCCCAATTATGGATCTAGGAGCCCTGAGAACACCTAATGCAAATCCATGTTGGTCTCTGTTGACATTTATTTTCTTCCTACTTTCATTCTTGTTTGATGTCTCCTTTTGCTTTAAAAAAAAAATCTCTTTCATTACAATTCTTGTTGTCAGGAAACATAAAAACAAGATGGAGAACAGCATCTAAGAGCATATCAATTTAATCCCCCGCCCCTCCTGTCTTAGAATTTCATTGCTGTGAAGAGACACCATGACCAAGGTAACTCTTACAAAGAAAACATTTATTTGGGGCTGGTTTACAGTTTCAAAAGTTCAGTCCATTATCATCATGATGGGAAGTGTGGCAGCATGCAGGCAGACATGGTGCTGGAGAAGAAGATGAGAGTTCTACATCTTGATCCGAAGGCAACCAGGAGACTGTCTTCAGCAGATAGCCAGGAGGAGAGTCTCTTCTGCACTGGGTAGAGCTTGAACAAAGACTCAAAGCCCACCCCCACAGGGACACACTTCCTCCAACAAGGCCACACCTCCATTTAGTGCCACTTCCCATGGGCCTAGTATATTCAAACCACCAGACCACCACATAATTACATTCAAGTGACCATTCCTAGACACACTCACCCAGTATTGCCTACTCAAACTCAAATGTAAGCAAACAGATGCTTCACCAAATGTAAGCACGGACTCTTCTAAACATTTTATCACCCTTTATCATACATATTATTGGGTACAGCAAACTTAGGCCTCCTGGCTCCCAATCTCATGCTCTTTCTGTCATAAATGCAGTATGCCCTGGTGTGAACGAGCAGAACAGCAGAACAGATGGACTCTCTGCCACTAGCACCAGTGCCCCTGCTGTATTGAGTTCCAAGACTGTGTGGATCTAAAGACTATAAGGCCATGTTTCCATATAAGTTTTGCTGACACTTGCTCTGATGATTTTCAGCTTTATGCCCTCAAGCTTCAGATTACTGAAACTGAGCCAAACTAGACATTCCAAAATATCCCAGATTGAATAATCTACCTCCTGTGTGCCCTGATTTATGTCACTTGCCTTTCCCAGATGCCACCTCTCTCCTTACTGATGGCACCATGACAAGAACCCATACTACAGAGCCTGGCCTTCACCCTCATTTCTGACCACTCAAGCCCTCATATTTTATCTTCTTTATTTCTTATATTTGTCACCTACTCTGTGTTCCCATGGCCATGCCTTTGTTACATCTAGCTTGGAATTTTGCTAGCGGTCTCCCATGTGGTCGACCTGTAGCGAAGCTTTCCTTCATCCAATTGACCTGCACACAGCCCAGAAGAGAATAACTTAGTAACATAAAGCTGTCCTGTCCCTGCCCTGTTAAAACTACCCCATGTTTCCCTGAGCCTCAAAAGATAAATCTCCAGTTTCTTAGTTGGCCATGAACCCTGTGGGCATCCACAGGGCTCATGGCTTCTACCCACCCCTCCAGCCTCACCTTTTGCGGCTTCCCAAAGAGGGCATCAAATCCCCTGAAACAGAAGTAAGAGTTGTGAGTTGCCAAGGTGGAGAACAACAGATGCTGGGAATTAAACCCAGGTCCCCTGGAAGAGCAACCAGTGTTTTTAACCAGTGAGCCATTTCTCCAGATCTACTATGTCATCTCTAAAGGACCTAAGAGTGCGATGTTCTCAGGCAATCAGTCAAATGATCCATAGTTGACTGGGCCGTTGGGGACACGTAGTTTTATTCCATACATATTACTTTTGAAAGACAAAATTGATTAGGACTTTTATAGCAATCTTGCTGTGTTCTTAGCAACTGCCGTATTTACCATGCTCCTAAAGGCATACCTGTGGCAGCGAGTCTCTATTAATGTATTTTGGCATCTTTATGTGTTACTGTTTGCTAAGACAATTTTGCATTTCATGCTGTTGCTCGTGTGCTTCCCTCCAGTCCACACAAATGAACAACAGATGGTTTGAAAGTTCTCATTTTGATTCAAGAATACTGATTAAAAAAAAAAAAACAGTAATGAAGATACTAAACCTCATAGAACCATACCAAGCAGTGAATCTCAGCTTCTTGCAGGGAGAAAATGAGAATAAGATGATTTCACACCAGTGACTTCAAAGTCCAATCAGCAGCCAAGGAACATATTGGAGATTATATTAGACAATTATTCCATGTGGCAGTGTTTATGTCATAAGCCTGTGTCAGGAAGCAGCTTGAAGCAGTCGGAGACTTCACATCAGTTTTAAATGGTATTTCAAAGATGGCACAACACAAAATACTCCCCCTACGAACTTTCCGAAAACAAATATAAAATAACACCTTTCAGGTTGGAGTTGAATCATTTTTGCAGTGAAAGGATTTAAAAGCAAAACAAAACTGTTGAAGCCTTAATCAAAGCTACATTCCTCGAACAAAGCGGATAAAAATCACTTCCAAGAAATTAAGGGAGCGAGCCACACAGTTAGGGACACTATCCTCAGAGGAAAATACAGCTGTGGGAGTGCACTGGCAAAAAGCAACATTATTAATGGCCCTGTGTGATAATACTTGCACATGGCAGGGAACCTGGGAAATCATGGACTTACAGGCACGTGTATTTTGCTTTTCTCAGGGTGAGATCAAAGGCCTGGAGAGTACTCACTGGAGTGGAACATGATTGAGAGAGAAGTACTTAAAGACTCTTGGTTCTATTACCAACAAACCAAGGGAAAGGAGACAATTTTCTCCTACTCAGCATTCTTTTGCAAGCCATAATACAAACTGGAAACCAGGTATTGAGGTCAGTGCCAAGAGAACAGCCAGTGGTAGTGAGCCATACAGCTACCACACAAACAGAGGGAGTGCCATAAAGCTACCACACAAACAGAGGGAGTGCCATAAAGCTACCACACAAACAGGGAGTTTTCCCTTGATCCCAAAACATACACTTCTTCATTCACCCAAATATATGAAACACAACGATATGGCTCCTGCTATTAATGCAAAGTAGTAGAAAAGAGTTTTAAGGGTAAATATGAAAAAAATCATAGTCACTAAGTATCATCTCTACGTGCTCTACAAAGAGGTGGAGACCATTAGAGGGGCTGCGTCCCCAGACTCTGACTGTCAAGGTTGCTTCTGCAAGCCTCCGGGCTCAGGGGTGTTGCTAGATCCCCAGCAAAAGGGAGGTTCTCTTTTGATTTCCTTATCCTTCCTGCTCCACAGGTCTCATCAAGGGTCACACATGGCTTGTCTTGGCAATGGCTACATGGAATATTTCCCCCTTAGCTATCCATGAGTCCCACCATCACAAAAAAAACATCTAAATTAGAAGTGAGACCAAGCTGGGTGTGGTGGCGCACTCCTTTAATCCCAGCACTGGGGAGACAGAGGCAGGCAGATTTCTGAGTTCAAGGCCAGCCTGGTCTACAAAGTCAGTTCCAGGACAGCCAGGGCTATACAGAGAAACCCTGTCTCGAAAACCAAAAAAAAAAAAAAAAAAAAAAAAAGAAGTGAGACCAACACATTGCTGTCCTATTTGGATCATGTTGGGAAGGGGCAGAGCCTCCTAATATTCCTGAACCACCCCCCCTTTCAGGACTAAGACATGCCTATGTTAAATATTAAGAATAAGCACAGAAATCTTTGTGACTAATCAGCAAGTTTAGGGAGGTATGCCTGCAGACGCACAGGTGGAATGCTGACCATACTTCTAACACACGTTCAGTATGAATTATCCAAACTTCTCATACTGGTGGAGTCACCACGTATTTACCACCAACCCTAAGACATTGTAAATTAGGAAGAGGTATTTTCTATTTTTGCAAGAAAAGTAATCCAGTGGAAATGGATTTCTTTCTTAATAGCATAATTTAGTGAAAAATTAGAAGTTTCATTTAGAATTTACCATTAATTAGTAGCTCTCAGTTATTTAAAATTAGCATTTCAAGCATACTCTGTTTTTTAAAAGAAAAAGATCCTTTTACTGAGATATGGTTGATACACACACACAAAGCCATTCATATTTAATTTATACAAGTCAGTGAACCTGGCATTCAAAGCCATTCCCACCATCAAATACATGAGTGTTCCCAGCTTCCTCCCATCTCTCGTGATCCATGCTTCTCTCGGGTTTTGTTTCATTTATTTTATGGTGCTGGAGATAGAGACCAAGACCAAGGAAGCATGCCGCACTGAGATCTACTGAGTGAGCACGCTTCTTATTTCTAAACCTTTTTTCACTTTTACAGTTTAGCTCTGCCAGTGAGATGGCTCAGCGGGTAAATGAGCTGAGTCCCATCCCCAGGACCCAAGAAATGGAAGGAAAACAAGAGCCCACAAGTTGTCTTCTGATCTCCACATGTACATCATGGTACCTGTACACAGATAGACAAATACACACATGCCAGTGCACATACACACACGTGACAAACAAAAGTATAAATAAGTATAATTATAAATATAATTATGCATAATCAATAAAAAACATAATTAAAAATATAATTAAAAATTTCTAAATGGCCATTGGTTGTTTTTTTTTAAAGATTTATTTATTTATTATAAGTAAGTACACTGTAGCTGTCTTCAGACACACCAGAATATGGCATCAGATCTTATTATGGGTGGTTGTGAGCCACCCTGTGGTTGCTGGGATTTGAACTCAGAACCTTCAGAAGAGCAGTCAGTGTTCTTAACCCCTGAGCCATCTCTCCAGCTCTGGCCATTGTTTTTTTAAAGCTCACCTCAATCATGGTGTTTACTGACAAAGTGTCCTGAGCACTGTGTGTTTACTAAACATATGAGAGAATTAATAATCTATAGTTATCTGTAATGGTAAAATCTAGAAGACATATTTTAAAATGGCCAAGGGAAAATAGAGTCTGTGATGGCTATGAGATTCCTGTAATGAGCCTTTGTTCTAACGATGCTTACTGAATCTAGTTAGAGAAAACCTACTCAATGTAACTGCCTCCAATGAGGTAACAGATCTATAGCTAGACATAGCCCCAGACCAATATCTCTGGCTGAGAGGAGAAAAAAAGAGGCCAAACATTCCTGTGGACGCAGACACCAGGTTGTGCCCACAGAGCTCCCTGTCCAGGTGGAGGCAAAGGCCTCTGAACTCATATCCTTCAAACAAAGGAGGCATGCTAACTTGTCAGCTCCTGCCTTGACCAACTTTGGGTGTGGTCTTCCCTCACACAGAGCAGTAAACAGGATAAACGATGACATCACTGTTCAACACTGCCTGGCGCAGCCAAGCTTTTATGCCTCGGTGTCCTGTACTTCCAACAAAGTTGGAATCTCTCCATATCAAAAATGTCTAATCCGACCACACTATGGCACACTATAACTACACACACCTAGTAATACATGCAAATATAGACATGTATATGTAATATTCCACCTAACTAATGGCTTCTGAAAGGTATATTTGACTCTGTGTCAGAAAAACAACAAATCAAAAGAATGAAGGCTAATCTATTACATATACCTAACTCCAGAGGTTGAGGAAGTTACCCAAAGCCATTATTAAGTAAGGGCCAAGACTTGTAACGTCGTAGTCTACCTATCCTTCACATAACTGCAAGACAAACCACCCATGCTTAGGACCCAACTTGCAGGCGGGAAAGTCGAAGACGAAAGGCAGCTCTCAGCTTAGTCCTCCCCTCCTACCTTACAGTGCTTCAGAACTTTACCTAGTGGCACCCACATTTACACTCAATGTTCAAAACACAGCTGATCCTGCTACCCCATCTGCAAAGGAGTGTGGGAGATATTTTCATGTGGGCACTTGGTTGATAAAGACAGAAGCAGGATCCTTTAGGAAAGAAATAAGAAGATGGATACCTTCTAGGCTGTCCTACTAATAAGGGCATTCCCAATTTTGCGTAAGTTCTAGGAATCAAAACCCCACTGACTCAAACCTCAGACTGTCTGCTTACGTCAGCAGTTGTTTTGCTTCCAAGAAACTGCTTTAAGCTCCCCCATCCTTTACCCCTGTATTATCCTTCCTGTTGTGATAAAATGCCCTGAAAACGAATGAACGGCAACTTAAGAGAGGCAGCGTTTGTTTGGGCTCAGAGTTCAAGGGTAGAATCCAACATGGAAAGGAAGTTGCTGTGGGTCACATTGCAATCACAGTCGGAAGGGAAAAAGCAATAAATGCCTTGCTCAACTCGGCTTCTGCTTTTTAAAAAGTCCAGGACCCAAGCTCATGGGTTGGTGTCACCCACCTCAATTAACCTAATCTGCCTAACCCCTCCTGGGCATGCTCAGAGACATCCTAGAGAATCCAGATCCCGTCAAGTCAGCAACAGTAACTATCACAACTATCAAGCCTATTCTTTACCAGTGACTCAGACTGCCCCTCTTCCCCTACCTGGATTGACCAGACAGTCTGAAATGTCATGTAGCTGAAATCAGAGGTTCTGCAACTCACTGGTGGCTTCCTCTGGGAAAACAAAGCACGTCCCCTTTTCTGCAAATTCCACAGTAAGAATGCTGCCGGTGCTCTTTTTCAAAGCCAAAATGGTTCCCAAAGCATATCAGGTTAAGAAAGGTTTAAAAAACAGAATAGGAATTCAAACCCTATAGGAGCCCAGCCCCACCTCTGATCCAGGGCAGCTACTTACCACACATTAATTAATTGAATCATTTGTGTGTCTCCAAAGTAAATTAGAGACAAATCTTCCAATTAATTAAGTGTGGCACACTTATCACAGGACTTGCTAATTACAGCACACCTGCCCTCACAGGCTTTGAGGGCAATCCCCTGGCTTGGATTAATTCAGCCACACAGGGGCCCTCTCTTTTAATATGAGATGGCTCACCGCTGTAGAACAAGATGCAGACAAGAAAACATTGTCTCGGGTTGAGTGACAGTTCTTAGCAAATTCCCTGCTAGGAGAACACAACCCAAACATGTCTTCAGAAATGGGAATGTTAGGTTTTGTCTGGCCAAGAACTGTGGGGCTCAGCAGAGAATTTAGAGATTCTTCCCTCCCTTTGGGATGGCAGGTCAATGGGAATCGGACCCTTAGAACTGGAGATCAGGGGGCTCCCTCCAGCCTGATGCGTGTGCTAGTGGACAGCATCTACTAGCCCATCCTGACTTTCACCTCTGCAGAAATGACAAACTCTGTACCCAAACAAGGCCACTGCGTTGTTTTCCCTTCACCGGTGTACCAAGGCCAGGCTCAAGAAACCACATTTGGCACACAAATACAAGAAAGGAGTAAAAGGGACAGAAAATGTTTATTTATCCTGATCATTTTGTTCATTCTTATGAAAACGCCAAGTCTCTTAAAATAATACTAAGAGAATTAAACTTTAACAACTGAAAACAATTACTTCTAATTTTATCCATACTGACAAATAGACCAAGGTATCTGCTAAATGTTACCTCACAGAGATGCTTGGGGAAGGGTTTTGTCCTTACTGCCCCCTAAGATTGTATGGCCACTCGAATCTCAGTAGAAAAGTTGGGCTACAGTGATCCTTCCCAGTCCAATGGAATGTACTTGTGACCCTGGAGAACCCTAAAGAATTCTTAAAACTTTAAGTCTACACCAGTGGTCCTTGAACCCTACGATGCCCATGAATCGCCTGAGAAACTTGAGATGCACTTTGGAGAGCTTCCTAGGTGATCACAGATACAAGTAATTTATATAGAATAATCAGAGGATTCACTGGCAATTTCTGAGTAACTGGAAGGGGGTCCTTGTCCCAGAAAAGGGCCTTCATTTTCTTCATTCAGTTAAGCATAGAACAGTCTCAATTTAAATTCCAAACCAGCCTTCTGGGTGTGTGCGTCCATTCTAGCAAGAATTAAGGTAGCCTAGCCATGAAGGGGCTCCCTCCAAACACAGGGAGGTAGCTGCTGTGGGGGCCAGCTGCGTGAGACAGTGGCGCTAAGGTTTCAGCAGCATTTGATATTGTGAGCGGATGAATTCTTCATTCCACAAATGAAAATCGGCAGGGCCAATGGCTCCTGCAAACCCTGGGACCTACACCAAGCCCATACAGCACCCAGCAGTTGACTTCTTCTTGTTGGTTCTTTAGATTTACTTATTTTATTTTGTGTGGGTGTATGGGTACGCCATGCCATGCATGTGAAGGCCAGAGGACAACCTGTGGGGATCGCGGCTCTCCCCTCCCACCATCAGAGACTGTATTCAGACTGTCAAGCTTGGCAGCAAGCACCTCACCACCACCACCACCACCACCACCACCACCACCACCACCACCACCACCACCACCACCACCACCACCATCACCACCATCACCACCACCACCCCCGCCCCAAACACTATGCCCCTTTCTTCCTGCACTTGCTTCTCTAAAGTTTCTGAATTTACTGTAAATACACTTTCCAAGAGGAAATTTCACCTGCAATCACACCTTAGTAAACCTGACACAGTCACCACTAAAACCTTACTACATATGCATACCCATAACCTTACTACAAGGAAGTATGGCCAAAGACAACAGAACATGTGTCCCCAAACATGCTACTGTTACTTAACAAATATTTTGACCTAAAGATAGTTGAAGCAGATCAGGACATAAAGGTATGTTTTCCTTCCTGTCTCCTTCCATGGGTGACTTTAGACCCTTCTTAACCTGGAGAGGGCACCAAAGGAATTCACCTAACAAACTTTACTCACTAGCTTTTATATACAGTGAGTTTCCTAAGTGTAGCCATTTACCAAGTAACATTGGTCTCTGAAAGAGAACAGTGGTCCTGTGAGATGAAAATAGATCTGAAGAAGTCCTGCTACCTATTATCATGGCTTGAATATAAAGTGTTCCTTGGGAACACAAATGTATTAAAGGTTTGGTCACCAGCTAGTAATCCTATTTTAGGGAATTCTAGAAAATTTAAGAGGTGGGGGAGGAGGCTAGCTGAAAGAAGGGGGACGCAGGGAACAGGAGCCAATGGGCTGTACATTGTCATGGGAGCCTCTCTCTCTTTGTCTGCTTTCTTCCCACCATGAGGTGAGTAGCCTCTGCCACATGCCCACTGTCATGGTAGTTTGCCTTATCATGAGCCTAAAAACAATGGAGCCAAGAACTATGGGTTGAAAACCACGGAAACTGTGATTTAAAAAAAAAGTACTGTCGATTGTTTTTTTTTTCTCAAGTGTTTGACACAGCAACAGAAAAACAAACAAACAAACAAACAAGAAGACGAACTCCCACACATAAGGCTTAGAGAACATCTCAGAAGCAGAGGCAGGAAGAACACAAGAGCCAGAGGATGGAAGGGCACTCTGGAACCCCGTCTTCTGGATGCGGCATGTCGATTGCACTCGTAAGTTCACAGCAGCTGTGGTTACCAACATAAGATCAAAGCAGCCAAAACTCTGGCATAGGTGGGGGTGGGTGCTCACACAAGCTCCATTTTTTACTGAAGATAATAGTTGTGTTGGGGGAGAGGAGGCCATTCTTCCTTAAGGTGTGGCCACTGGTAAGTTTCCCATGTTCTAGTGGATGGCCTCACAACCATGTGCGTAGAGACACCATGAACTGGACTTAATAGGTTCTCACACAAAAAGAAGGTATCAAGTTGGCAAGGGGAAGATGTTGGGGAGGATATGGGGAATTTGGAGGGAAATAGGAGTGAATATGACTGTATTTCATAGTATACACATATGAAATTCTTAAAGAATAAAGAATTCTCGTAGAGAAGTGGCCAACACACCTAACAGTGTCTCTACACCTCTTCTTCCAGGTACGTCTAGATGCACAAACACTTACTGTCCTATAACTTTCCACTGTATTCAGTGTAATAACACGTTGTACATGTATGTGCAACGAGCTATAGCTCTATTGTCTCATCAAGGTATGTAGTAGGCTCTACCATCTGGGTGGTGTTCACACAGTGACAGAATCGTACCACTTCTCAGATCATAACCCAGTGTGAAGTGCACAGGATCAGATCTGCCTTCTGAGACTGTAGTGTCCCTAGGAATGCAAGGCTCTTTTCTTTGGTCTTTTAGTCTCTCTAAAACTGTATTGTTCTTTGTTAAAGACGTTCTACAAGTCATAGCACTCTTTGAGACCCACTCAATTCTCGGAGTTTTGCCCATGTTGTAAGGTTTGGATGTCTTCTTCAAAGGCTGTGCAGAAGCTCAGCTGCCGCTGTGCCCATCATGAACAACGGCACCTGTAAGAGGTGGTTATGACATGAGGGCTCCACTCAAATGATGTCCTAATGACACTGTCACAGGAGAATGCCTTTGTGACAAAAACTGAGCTCTCTCAACACCAGCATACTCTCTTTCTCTTATTCCTTTGACGAATGATGTCCTCCACCATATTATGGTGTAAGAAGAAGCCCCATCAGAGGTGGGCACCTCAATACTAGACCGCTCAGCTTTTAGAACCATAAGAAAGTCTCACTGCTTTATGAATTCTCTCATCTATTATAGCATAACATGGTCATACCTGTTAATAGGGATCCATTTATTCTTCTCTTACTTGTCTGTTTTACCACACAAGAGGCTCAGCTGAGAACTGAGACTCATTAAAGGAAGAAAACATCTTTCCTCCCTAAATGTCTGAGTCATCCTTCTCTCTAATGTTCTGCCTTCAGGAGCCTCATTAAACCCTGTCCTGACCTTCTTGAACGTGTGTGCTTCCTGATCCTAGACTTCATTTTGGTTTCCACAAGCCTATCCACTCTTACGGGAACTTTAAATGAACCGTGGAGTGGTTTGGGACCCACCATCACTTCTGGATGATTAGGTGCCTGGGATCCACAGCAAGGTCACGGTCTGCTCTTTAACTCTGTCACAGTGGCGCATTACCCACACTCCTAACATTGTAAGGTTCAGGGCTCTGCAATTCCAAGGACAATTGAAACAACAGTTCTCCCTCCCTTGATAACCCCTGCTTCACACCCAGGAACAGGACAACCAGCCCACACAATTTTCCTCATTTAACAAAGTGCTATAGAAACTCACTCAGTTTTCATTGTTTAGTAAGGGTTACAGAAGGAACTGGAGAGGTAGGATCAGTAGTTAGGAGAATTTGCTGTTCTTCCAGAGGGTGAGAGTTCCCCTCACACCAGGAAGCTTACACTGTCTGGAACCCCAGGTCCAGGGGATCTAGTACCCTCTTTTGGCTTCTATGGATACCCACAAATGAGTAGCAGCCCCCTCTTTCCCTTTATCTATTCATACCTCCACTCATACATGTATGAGAAAATAAATATGAAAATAAGGGTTTTTTTAAGAATAAATAAAAGGGTTATGGGACCTTGACTCAAGCAGTTCACAAATATTGGGATAGTAAGACACCAACCAGCTGGAATTAGAACGTTCTGGGTGCCTCACAGTGGCACACAAATGTCATGAATTCAGGATTTATTTTTCTGGTCCCTACCTAAATTCCCAGTATCTAAAGCAATCCTTAGCATATAGTTAATGCTTAATAAATATTTGTAAAAGAAATAAACTAATGGTAACCCCAAAGGGAGCTACTTTGATTCACTCCTCCGTCAGTCTGTGGAAAGCAGCCTCTTACAGGAACATTCTCCTCCTCCCCTCTGCAGGGCTCCACTCCAGTGAGGTCACACTGGTAGCTTGGTGCTGGCCATGGAGGGAGCGTATGCACTGTGAAAATCACAAGCACAATCACAACAACTGGGGCTTGTTGCTTAGAGCCAAGTAATAAATACCAACAACACACCAGCTCCCTTAAGATTCTACAAACACAAAGTCAAGAAAGATTTGAGCTCGGGTTCTGGCGCTTCTAATCTCAAAGATAGTACAGTACCTAGTAAGATATTTTGTTGAAATATTAAAATCACACCAGCACAGCCAGGCAGGGCTACACAGAGAAATCTTGTCACACAGAAACAAGACAGAGAGGAGAGGAGAGAAGAGGAGAGGAGAGGAGAGGAGAGGAGAGGAGAGGAGAGGAGAGAAATAGCTGACTTCTACCTACTCTCCTGCTGCCAAACCCCAAAAACATGAATCCATTTATCATCTATGTCTTCACTC